>JACCGJ010010087.1:0-12566 GCA_013407085.1 Atriophallophorus winterbourni
GGCATCCAACCAGCGCAACCTGTACAGGTTTATCTGCGTCTATATATCAGCATTACTAATGAAGAGCTTATTTCGGAGAGCATCGTTGCGTATACAACTGTAACAGCTAACTCCTAGAATGATGCGGTCAAATACTTGAAGACACCGAATGTGCGGTTAACTTAAGGTCCAACTTTCACATCCATATAGTAATACAGCCCGAACTGTCGCTTTGTAGACTCCACCTTTGCATAATAGAGACAGCAGTTTTTGACGCCAGAGGTGACTAGATTGCGGACTGCTACGGTCGCCTTAGAAATGGTTGCCGTCTAACGATGCAGAGTTATTGATAAAACTACCGAGATACGTGAAACGATATACACTTTCAAACGTGTGAAAATAGTAATCTACGCGAATGTGCATCCAAACCTGTCTCTTGTAGTTGGGTTTGCAACGGCACAACGTTTTCATGGCAGTGAAGCACTCGACACTTGCTTACGTTGTAATCCTATTCATGATGATAATGATTAAGTCTTAGTGAAATAGGGTATCATGCAAAAGAAAAAGCGACATGAGCTTCTTTGAGAGTTTCACTACCACGATTCGAAAAGCACACACACATGAAACGGAGAGTAAATCGGCAAGAAACAACAACAACAACAACAACAAACCCTATACAACTTTTTGATTGCAGTCTGAGGGCATCTTCGTTCAAAGTATTTTTTCAAACGTCTCTGCTCTGGTCGGGTAAAGCCCAACTCGGTCAAGTCCGATTCGTCGACATACTTCAAGTGTTCCACTGATTTGATCTGAAACAGAAAGCGGGAGTATGCGACAGACTGCGATGAAGGATAAGTCTTTATGGTTGTTTACGGGATGGAGAGAGTTATCATTGACGAACCGGCACATATTTTCGAAAAGAGTAACAGTGAATTTGAATTGATTATTGATAAATAAAAGGGATGAAAAAGTGAGTAGATGGTACTGCGTGGGTAATGACCTGCACGAGAGAAAACTTTGCACATGCACTTTCCTTGTCGATCTAGGCATAAGCATGTATGTATGTATGAATGAATAAATAAATGTATGAAAGCACAAGCCTGATTCAGGCAAGGTACTGTACAATCACAGACTGCACGTGGGCGAAGATACAGTCAGGTTTCCCAGGAATAGACAGATAGGAGAAAGAAAATAGCAATGGAAATGACGAAAAGGAAAGGACGATATCTAAGCGAACGTGCGATTTGTAACATTGAAGCACATAGTTGGAGTGAGGCTGCAAGGAGAGCACGCAAAATGGTGAAACGTTCCACGATTCTACGGCTGCGGTGGTGCAAACTCAGCGCGGTCATAGACCACACGTGAGCCTAAATGCTGAGAGGTTTCTCACATGCAGCTTTTTGCCAATGAACAAATGTTCCAAGTTACCGCAAGCAAACCATCATCCTGCGCCACTTCATATCAGTGCAAACAACATCATCGTAGACAGTATCAGACCGGTAGCACATACCGAATGCTTCACAGCCATACAACCATGAAAAAGTAAAATCCTAAAACATGGGGAAGGGTGGGACTTAAATAGCTACGGATTATACAGAAGAGTAAGCACAAACAAACTGGGAAGAGGTGCCTACACATCGAATGGAACATGCATTCAAACAAGTTTCGTGAACGAGTAGAGTCACATCAGCAAGGCAGCTTTCTTGCGGCTTTCAAAAAAGGGTGTGTGTAAATGGACAACAAAATTACCCACTGTTCCCCTCTCACTGTTTATTTTCTCATTGTTTCTACCCGATTTGTACCCCCTTCTCGCTTTGTACATCTCAATGTTTATATTGAACGGCACCATATCTGTATCAGATTGTGCATATATCTATATATCTATATATATATAATATATTATATATATATACTATATATATATCACTATCATGCATCATAACAAGCTTTTCTCGTCACATCGCTTGACAACATACAAGGTTAAGCAAACATTCCAAGAAGATGCTTAGTGCAAGACCGCTATTGAACACGGCTTAGGATCATACCGTAAAGCGTAACGTAACCATTGCGATATCTAATCGCGGGGAAACCAGCCTGGAAGGCGCGCTGCGCCGACTTTGGAAAGGTTAATAGTAAGGGGTTTTAGCTGGCTATGCCACGCGACGGTTTGGCCACCACGAGATTTACGCCAATAAGGATGTGGCCTCGCAAAAAGAATCCGTTTCGGAAGTCGGTGGTCTGGCATTCGTAAAACGTGACCCAACCAGCGTAAATTATGCAGGTTGATCTGCTTCTCTATATCAACATTACTACCGAAGAACTTATTTCGGAGAGCATCGGTGCCTATGCGATCGTATCAGATAACTCCTAGAATGTTACGGAAACATCGGTTGTCAAATACTTGGAGTCGTTGAATGTGATCATTACGTAAAGTCCAAGTTTCTCACGCATACAGTAATACTGCCCGAGGCCAGGATAAAAGAATTTTTGATTATGATTATGCCGACGATGTAGTTCTACTACTCGATTCCTTTACGGATGATCAGTCTACTTTAGACCGACTATGTAGTATCATACCATCCTTCGGTATGGTATGGAAAGCACAAGCCTGGTCCAGGCAAAGTGCCGCACAGTCAGAGACTGCACTTTGCACCTTCCAAGTGCAAAGTTCTGTTTCAAGATATTGATCCGCACTAAGCCTCACTAATGAGGAACGTTTAACTGTAGACTGTTTTTACTTATTTGTGTAGGTGCATTACTTGCAACGCTTGTTTAAATGAAATGATCTCATCTCGAATTTCCAGAGATACGGTAGCTTTTCGTAACTTGGATCATCTGTGGCTTCAAACAGGTTTTTTCTAAAGCTCAAAGGTAAAGTCTATAAGGCTACAGTACATGCGGTTTAAATCTACGGATGTGAAACTTTGACATTGATGAAGGAAGAAATAAGACGTCTGCAGGTAGTTGACAAACGCTGTCTTCGCACCATTGCTGGAGTTACTTAGCACAATGGGATACGTACGCAACTATCCCTAATAGAATCTTTGGCAGCGATGTAGACATAGAAGAACAAGATAACGTACACAGACTTTCTAACACGGTTTTGTCTGACACTCCTAAATCGGAATGGCGTCGATGTAAGGGCGGCCAGACTCTAACTTGGCTGAAGCAGATGAAGGCTTTGACTTTGGAACTAGCTGCGGTTGGTGCGACCCGTCTGCCAAGTTGGGGACCAAAAGATGAGAATTCGCAGTGGCTTCTTACACTCAGTGAAATGTCTCAAAATCGAGTTCAATTTCGGTCTTGTTGTGAACATCTTCTTGGAGTGTTTGAATAATCTTGTATTTTTCAAGTGAAATGGAGGGGAACCTTTTACGATGTATGACAGTGATAGCCGCAAGGAAGCTGTCATGCTGATGTCGCTCTACCCGTCCACAACACTTGGTTGAATAAATGTTTGATTCGATGTGTAGACACCACATCTCATTGTATCTGTGCCTAATCTTTTATAGGTTAAGAAGCTTTCTAGGTCCCACCCCAATATATTTTAGAATATTTTATTATGTCATGGTTATATGGCAGTTAAGCACATGGTACTTGTTACCGGTGTAATGCTGTCAATGATGATGACACTTTAATAATGTCTAGCAAAACCGCCACAAATGCATATACAGGGGCTCAATTAATGCAGGGCGTGTCGAATTTTTCAATTATGCATCAAGTGAACTCACCTTCAACTGTGTGACCAGAGCCGTGAAATAATGATCCAACTCGGCTTCCTGTAGAAATTCGTGCAAATCCTGTTCTGTGGGAGACAATGCGTTTGAGTAATAATGACTATCCCTTCGATCAAAAGCCCCGTGGTGGGCTGAGTGAATTGGATCCGTCCACGAATTTGTATCCAGCATGTCGTTCGTGGTGGTCATACTCAAAGCATCGTAGTCGGAGGAGGAAAAAAGAGATGGAGGGTGCATCCCACTACGGTGCAAGCCTGAACTAACTGACAGACGTTCAGAACGGTTGCACGTGTTTGCCTGATTCATGCTGGCGGATGACCTTGGATCATATGGGTGTGAAATCATGTGCCAATAAGACAGGGCTGGTGAATAAAGAAATCGTACAGAATGCTATAACAATCATCATCATCAATAAAATCAAATTGACAGAAGTGCACTGTGGTGGACGGCATCGTTGACATAAATGAGCAAAGGAAAAAACACAACATCCGCTTTGTGTACACGCTAAGGGACGTCGTCTTCTACACAACTACCAGCAGAGATAAAACGTGAAGTGAACAAATCTATCGAAAACTTCTCGATTTATATGATAGACAGTGTTGTCAAGTTAGGTAGTTTACACTTGTTACGAACAAAGCATATGCCATATGCGATTCCGTCTGCATAATGCAGATCGGGAAACTTCTCATCCAGCCGGAGATACTGAACAAGGATGACAACTGGTCGTGGTTTGAACCATGTTCAAGGTTTGGCAATACAATGCGTTATAAATCCGAAAACTCCGGGCAATCCACGTCTAAACAGACCGTTCACACAGACATTTGTGATTGATTGAAAGAACTGCTACGACTGATTGTTAACGGAACGGATAAAGGGTGAACATTTGTTTCTAACAACCGTATGACGTGGGCTAAGATACTGTCAGGTTGCCAAGGGATAAACAGCTATGAGAAAAGGATATAGAAAAGAAAAGAAATGCCAGCGAGACTCCAGTGTGTTTTCGCATGCAGCTTACTGTCGTCAAATCAATTAAACACAGTTTCAGCTGTACAGCACAGAAGTACTGCACGATTGGATACCCCACAAAAAGTAGAAATGCTTTCTTTAGCCTGGATGTTAGCAAACAGCGTTGGATACTGATTTCTAACCCCTAGCTACCCGCTGTTCTGAAGAGTAGGAAGAGTTTTCAAAACCTTCGCAAAAGCAGCAACAAATTCAATTTCTGTGACATACACCATCGTTACCAAACGCTTCTCAAACTGGCAACGAATACGCCCTCATGATGCACCATTTTAGAAGGAAGTTCCAACGACGGAGATGTTGAAAGTACAATCTAATATGGAGGATTCAATGACTATAGTGTAGTAGTGACGCAACGGAAAGCATGTATTGCACTAAGATGTTAGTAGGTTTTATTGTTTCAAGATAAACTTTCATGATCGCAGAAAAGCTTCGAGTAAGCAAAGTAGTATACAGTCCGAATACACGTTGGTTCAAAAGTAGGCAGCAGAAAAAACGGGATAAGGCAAACATGAAATTTATCTCCTACTACCTGGAATACGGTTACTAGAAGCAACTATTAAAATCTCAGTCTGCGGTGCAAGTAACGGGGAAGACCGTGAGGAAACGAGTAGCTGAGCACCAGATTAAACTACCATACATATTATGCATGACAACCTCTAAACGAGAGGCCAACTGAAAATCGGTAAAGATCGTTCCAAAGTATAGCCTTACACTCAAGAATAGTTCCAAAGGTTGTCATAGCCAGGGGTAGCAGTGGCGATAAGCTCCCACTGTTTATATATGATATGAAAGCACAAGCCTGATCCAGGCAAAGTGTCGCATAGTCAGATAATGCACGTGGGCTAAGACACTGTCAGGTTGCCCAGGCCTAGAGAGATATGAGGAAGAAAAAAGAACGGGAAAACGGGCAATGATAGGGAGACTCCAGCCTGTTTTAGCATGCAGCTCACTACCTCTGACCGATCAATTTAGCACGGTGTTAGCCGCACAGCACAGAAGTACTGCACGATTGCACATCCGAGCTCCCATATGGCGCGCGTCTCAAATAGCCTCTGACAACCATCTCCAGCATCTGGCATGCACGAGTGGCTACGCGAGACCGGCGGAACTGTTTCTACCAACATGAGAAGGGGCGAGGGCGAGTGACTGGCGCCTGAAAACCAATTTCCTTCGGGCAGATGTAGCTCGTTAGCCTGGAAGGGCATTTCATCTAAGGGAAGGAAAACCCTGATTTTAAACCGCCGCTGCCTTGCGGGATACCCGATCACGGGAATGTCTTCGGGAGAAAACCCTGTGGAAAAACCTGGAACAGAGTCTGGTACACGGTTAGTTGGTGCACACCACCTCTTTCTGGCAACTACCTGCTGCACTGCAGGTCGCACTTGGTTGTGCAAAGGCTAGAGAAACTGACTCGAACAAACGCTGAGTGGTGTTGGGGACTCCGCTTTGTACCCAAATTCCCGAGAATCTTCATTGAAGCCGACTCATCCTCCAGGAGGAGATAGTCGCACATAAGTACAAGTACACTCGAGAATCATGGAATTCGTATGCTTGATATTGAAATTTAATAATCACAAATAAAACCAAAAAATATTTGAAAAGTTAAATACACTCGTTTGTTTATATTCTTTCGAAAGCATGTCTTTCTCTGTCTAATGTATTTTGCGATACTTTCATACGGTAGTTGTGAAGAGAAAATCATCATATGGGTATTTAAAAACCATTGTAAATTCCGTAAAACTGGAGGTAATGTGAGGCTTTCAGATACGATTCAGTCCCGCTAAGTGTTGACGGGTCAGATTGAGAAAAGCGTAGCTACGTGCTAAAGTAAACCTAAAGGTAATCGTTAGGAGACCTTAATCTGGAGGTAAACTTCCGATAGGTCCAGTTTTGCAAAATACTGAGCGCCATTCAATCTGCCAAAGAGATCCTCAGGAAGAGATAGTGGGTAATAATGATCGGCCAAGGATGTAACCGAAAAAGCCATTGCTCACCCAGTACGGTCACCCACGGCAGCTGAACGGAATTACAGCCAAATCCAGAAAGAGGAGCTTGCCATTATCTTCGCGGTCAAATTTCATAAGATGTTATATGGCCGGAAATTCTCCGTGCTGACTGATCATAAACCGTTGCTTGCTATTTCTGTATCAAAAAGGGCATTCCTGTCTACACAGCAAACAGGCTACAACGATGGTCAACCATCCTGCTGGGCTATAACTTCGGTATAAGGTACATCTCCAGCAGGAAAATCGGACAAACCGATGCACTCTTAAGACTGATATCAGAAAACAATATAGAAGAAGACATAGTGGCCCAAACAACTATGGATGCTGACGTCAGTTGCTTGCTTTCCACCACCACGATGAAGCTGCCGGTAACAGTTGACCAAATTCGAGATGCAACATTAGAAGACCCCGTACTCCAAAAGGTATTTGAATATCATAAATCCCGATGGCCAGAATCTGTGCAAGACCCAGAACTACAACAATTCCGACATCGTCAAAATTCCCTTTCAATCGTGGACGGGTGTCTCATGTTTCGGATAGTGGTAATTCCAAAGAAACTCCGTCCGGCAGTTCTCAAACAATTCCACACAAGTCATCCCGGGATGAATCGTATGAAGACGCCCGCCCGCAGCTTTGTTTACTGGCCTCTTATGGATTCACACATTGAGAACCTGGTTAGCTTGTGTTCTAAATGTCAATCGGCATTAAAATCACCGACAAAGTGTGAACTGCACTCATGGCCCACTCCCACAGAACCCTGATCAAGAATTCACTTGGATTTCGCGGGCCCACTGAACGGAATATCTTATCGCCTACTGGTGGACTCACGCAGCAAATGGCCAGAGATATTCCCCCTCACCAACACAACAACTCGGACGACAATCAAAAAGATGCAAGATACGTTCACCAGATTTGGTTATCGAAAGACATTGGTGACCGATAATGGAAGCCAATTTACGTCCAACGAGTTCGCCTCATTTTGCCGACAATATGGAATGAAGCAAATCCGCACACCTCCATATCACCCACAATCGAACGGACAAGTGGAGAGGTTCGTGGACACTTTTAAGCGAGCAATGCTCGAAGCAGCGAGGGAAGGGAAGGCGGAAGACGTTCTGCAGAATTTTTTGATTTTCTACCGAATCACACCTAATCCTAACGTACCTAGAGCCATATCACCTGCGGAAGGCATGTTAAGGCAAACACCCAGAACAATCTTCGATCTAATGGTGGAGCATGGTGATAAAAATCTCGAAATGGAAGCACAATAGAACAGACATCACGGTGCAAAACCCCGGAAATTCATGATCGGACAAAATGTCCTCGGCAAGAATTACCGTGGAAATAAGATTAGATGGACCCCAGGAATCGTTAGCAAGATCATTGGCCAAGTTTGTTATAAGATAATGGTTGGAGAAGAAAAATGGGTTCGACTGCAAACCAAACAACAACATCAGATGCAAAATGGAATTCTCCAAGTAAGCAGAAAATTCAATTGGATATACTGTTGGGTGAATTACATGTCGAAACCCGAAAACAAGGAAAACCAGCGGAAAAAGAGCCCCTCAAATTATTCATCGGAATGCAGACCGAGAAAGCGTACAGATCGAAGACGTATTCCAGTAACCCACATGCAAGTGGGCCTGGGCAACCTGACAGTATCTTAGCCCACGTGCAGTCTCTGACTGTGCGGCACTTTGCCTGGATCAAGCTTGTGCTTTCATCCATACATACATACATACATGCATACATGCAAGTGGATCCAAAACTGAAGTCTTAGCACAACGAAGTTGTTCGGAGGACACCATCCTGGTGAATAAACCAAACCGGATTACATGATTAAACAAAGTTTGCAACGGAGAAAAATTGCTGTTGGATGAGCCATGTTGTACCTTGGCAACTAACGCCCATCTTCACAACCAACTTCCATCGTTCCCACTATGCACTTACCCACGATGATTCTGTACGCTCACACGTACACTCTGTTGTTGCCACATAAATAAAAACCATGTCCACGGTCAAACGCACATACTGAGCGCTTACACCATTGGCTCCCGATCAACGTTATATTCTGGTCTTGTTCTGTTTTCCTGACTATTAGGCTAAGAACAACGCATAGATTGATAGAACGCAACGACTGTCTCTGTTGCAACATCGGCAATTCATCCATCACAACAGTAATCATTAATCATCATTATTAATCCTGAATTTCGAGTAGAAAGTTTTACCTCTCGTATGTACAAACATATATAGAACTGTTACAAGTTCATGTAGAAACTAAAGTGTTACCTCGCCTGATTTCAAACAGTAACAGAAAACAGGTAATTGTTATTAATACCGAACAACAAAATGATCTCGTGTAGTGTGCCAATGATTAAGCATAACAGAATATGAATTAATACTATATGCATGTCGATTTGGCGGGAATAGAATGATCGTGTCAAATCTAAAATGCAACACTGATGCCCACACTCAAATTTTGAGTATTTAGATTCGTTGGGCGCAGATTATCTTGTGGATGAGTAATTAGTCGAGCGGTCAGATTTTTCTCAGCGGTATGCCACGAAGTATCTACTACAAAAATACATTGCTCATGGACTGGACGAGCGGGGGCAAGTACTTTTGCCGAATATATCCCCATTTCTACTGACAAGAAATAAAAATATTGTGATAATCTTTTTCACACACAAAAATGCGTTTCGTTTTTGTTAAAATTAACTGCTGTCATTTAATCGATTGGACATGCAACATGCATTAACTCTCTCAATTTTCGGTGATGAGACCACTCCCATTCACAGGTACACAGGCATGTGCATCATACGAATCAATCTTGGTAGTGGAGGGTTTTAAAGCACACCTCCGGAAGAATCTGGGAACCCGTTTCGATTTGTTCGACTATCGCCCTGTGATACTGATACATTACCTTCTGGTGTGAGAATACATTTGCAGGCAAAAGAAACGCTTTCGTTACAAGCGTTGATACAATAAATAAAACCGTGAACATGGGTATACTATAAATGTGAAAAGAAATTACATGGAGTCAGTGTTTAAGCTAATTATGCTATGTTGTAACTTCGAGAAATAGATTTGTATGTAAAGAGTACATAAAATAAAAAAGCAATATCAAAGCAAACATTAAACCAACCACACATTTTACACTTCTTTCTTCAGCTAATTTCGAAATATGGAATTATACGAATAACATAAACCGGGAGAACTAGAGTAATATAGCACCTAAAATAATACTAAGCGAGCGCAAACAAAAAAGTAATTTCAAAAACGCGCCAATGCACAGCCTAAATTCAGTTTCAGTTCTTTTTTCAACCAAAGATCCCATGCCGGTATAGCGTGTTCAACATGAGGACGGATGTACGTTGGAATCAATTTGCAGACAATATTGGTGTCAAACGAACCAAGTGGTTTCCAGCTTTGCAGGCAGCCAGTCGACATTGCATTGAGTTTCCTTAGTATGGTTGGATAATCACACCTGAATCTTTTTCGGAGTAGGCGGGTTCAATAACAGTGGGACCGAGATAATATTCTTTGCTCGACTTGCTGTTTAGAGACAATAGGCTGCATTTCGTAGCATACAGGGGCATTTCGTTGTCCATGAACCAAGTGTGAATCATATCGAGATTCCGTTGCAGGTACTGCGTGTCGTCTGTGGACTTCATCTTGCGCTAAAGCTTTGCGTCATCAGCGAAAATAAACACCGATGACAGCAATAAAGTAGGCAAGTTGTATATATATATATATATATATATAAGTCGACTCGTTGTATAAGTCGACCCCCTAAAATTCGACGGAAATTTTCGATTTTATGATATATCCTTTGTATAAGTCGAGCTCAATTGTTTCATTATCTTAAACTTTAAAATTCAACCAGAAATAGGCGAAATTTATTGACTAAATGTGTTCAAATTCGCGAGTTTGTAGCGAGCGATCTATACGCCATTTTTAATACTATTAACTTTTTAACTCTGTGATATTACGCGCCGAGAGAGACTAACAACAATGAACACTCTTAGAAAGCGGTTTATTTTTTGCTAAGAAACAATACCGTAAATTAGAATTATAAAATGCTTACATAGAGTTCAAAATCCGTCTTCATCGTCACCATCTTCATCGTCGTCACCGTCTCCATCTTCACCGTATCCAAGAAGCTCGTTCCATTCATTTTCGTTTAGTTTGTCGTCATAAAGGGCATCTTCTTGGTCTTCTCTATCCTCAGTTTCCTCCTGCTCTTCCCAGATAAGGTCGTCTTCGGTCCCATCGAGAGCGTTGGAAATGCAGCATTTCTTAAAGGAGCGTTCCACAGTAGACAGCGAAATATCATCCCACGTTTGTTTAATCCATTCTGTTATTATTTCTGACGATGGTGCTTTCATGGCTCCCCCTTTAGTAAACTGCTTCTCGCCTTCTATCATCCAATTACTCCAATTTCCTCGTAATCTGTCTTTGAACGGCTTGTTCAAAGAAACATCAAGGGGCTGCAAAACACTTGTTAGTCCACCAGGAATAACGGCGACATCAGTGTTGTTGCATTTAAGTTTTCTTTTGACGGAGTCCATTAGATGGGGTTTGAAAGAATCCCATACGAGAAGAATTTTCTTCTTTAGCATTCCTCCAGGTCGAGAGTTCCATACTTTTTCTATCCAGATCTTGATTCCCACCTCATCCATCCATCCTTTTGGATGATTGTGAATTACTACACCAGAAGAAAACTGTCCTTTCGGTAGAGTTTTTCTCTTAAAAACGACCATCGGCTTCAGCTTTGTACCGTCAGCTAAGCAGGAAAGAACAACAGTGAATCTAGACTTTTCGTGGCCTGTTGTTCTCACGAGAAAAGTTTTTTCACCTTTGGCAGATACAGTTTTCGATGTAGGCATATCAAACCATACCGGTGTTTCGTCCATATTTCCACTTTGCGATAAGTCATATTGTTCTTTTTTTCTCATTTTGATTACGACGGATTGAAAGAGAGTTATCTTTTCCTCTAAATCTTCAGGCAGTTTCTGACCAAGTTTAGTTCATTGTCGTAGCACAAGGTCATTTCTCTTTAAAAAATCGTGAACACCAACTTATAGTTCCTTTGAAATCGGTAATCTTGCTTTGTTTGGCACAAGCCAAACCTCGCAGACGAATTATATTTCTTGTGACGACGAATCCACACTTTCGTTGCTCCTCGACCCAGCATGCAAGTTCTTGTTCAAGTGCTGGCCACTGGCAGCTTTTTCCTCTATTAGCACATTTTTTCTTGGCATCACTGCTAGCTGTTTAGTATTGCGCTTCCAATCTCTTACGAGTTTCTCATTTACGCCAAACTTTCTTGAGGCAGCACAGTTGTTAGTTTCTTCGGCAAAGTTTACAACTTGCTGTTTGAACTTCGCAGAGTATTTCATTCGTTTAGACATGGGTAAGTATAATGATTGAATGTTTACGTAGTTATCTGTTGGAATTTGATGACTGCGCTTGTCTGTCTGTGGAAACTATTTGAAATTGTTGCTGAGGCTGCGTGTCAATGCGACGAGCGTTTTATAGTGATTCAGATTGTCGCTGTTTGATGAGCTTGACGGACGCACACCCACGCACAATGAGATGCATGAGAAACGGCCTTGGCTACCGAGCTATTGGGATGTGAGAAGTTGTTGGCCTGAGCCGAAACGCTATTACTGACTTTCTTGCAGTGACAAGGGCGTTTGTCGGCCTCTGGGTGAGATAATTCCGGAAGTATGGATGTCTGGATCGACTTCCATGTACGATAACGCATAATGTGTCCTTCTAATTACTTTTTGTGAAGAGTGTGGTAATTACCATCATA
>JACCGJ010010088.1:0-56603 GCA_013407085.1 Atriophallophorus winterbourni
ACACGTATATATTCTCAGCAATATGCGAGTGGTACAACGACTTATTGACTCTACTTAGTTATGTTATTGCTTTGTTGGTTATTATAATGAACATTCAAACTGCTTCAAGTGATAAATGCACGGCATAAACGTTCACAACTCTACTGGTGGAATCAGCCACAGTAATAATATATTACATACGACATAATACACACAACAAATCAGTTGCTTTACCGTTGATTCTAATGACCTCTTCTGAACTGTATACATTACAAAGTAGAAACATTCAAATGGGAAACATTTATTCAATTTTACTCTGTACTTGCAAGTATTCTGTCTCAAATATGCTTCGGAAAATTGCCATGGTCAACACAATACTGCTTTTCTGTCATCATAGATTCTCGAATCTCAAACATTGAATAACGTGCTCAAATTGTTTGTTTTGAAACAGTAATAAAGTTGTAAAACGTGTTACTTGAATTCACAAATATATAGATTTTGTACGATGAAACACGAGGTTCAGATGAAAGTCATCAATGAGGCATTCGAAGCGCTTATAAACGATCACAATATTGTGGTACTAACATACGCAGCACTACAACTGCATAACTATTTTCTAGTTGTTCCTAGTAACCAGGTGGAGACAGTAAGATTTGAGCAATACTGTTGTTTGAAAGAAATCACGAAGCGCATAAATTAACATAATAATCTTGCCCGGCTTGTGAAATGTGATGGACCATATGATTAGAAACTGAGTTCTACATTAACACATCATGTTATTATAATCAAAGTTAGTTATCCAAATCGTTTACTAATAACATGTCTATCTTGCAAAGCACTCAACAAGATGAAATCGATAATATCATAGTACTAACTAACCTTCGGTGTGTAGGTGAATCCATGACACCAGGGTCTTACTTCGCAAACTCGCTGACACTGATTGGGTTTGAAGACAGACTCCGAATTTGTGTTCCCTTGAAACCGACTATTCTCATAAATTCTCCACGTGAATCTGTTCGTTGTACACTTCCGAATTAACGTGTGCTTCGGGTACAGTGAGAAGCAATCTTCCGATTGAGTGGGTTCATCATTTGGTTGCACTACCATGGCACCGAATAGTAAAGTCAATACGATGAATTCTTGCATTTTATCGCCAGCAATTTCGCGAACTCGAAAGCACTCGCTTTTAAATACCAAATGCTGTGTACTGTGTGAGGAGCACTCATTGGTCAATTATCTGGTTTGTCTACAACGTGAACTCGTTGCAATGCTGCTATTATCCGGAATCAGTAGTGTGTGATAGATTATCATTATCGACAAAACACTGATTTTTTTATCAGGAGATTTCGGTCCTTCATATTAGGGTATGGCAGTGTTTATCGATTATCCCACGAAGAATTATAAAATTTTTGCTTTATCAATCGATAGTTGAAATATATCCGGCTTCGTTATTTTTTATTGAAATGACCGTATTATAGCGTTTTCCTTCATTGTGCTTCATTCTCCAAAATGTGCAGATCGAAAACTAGACGTGAATATTATAACGAATCATTAACTAAACCCTCATCGTAGCTTGTTTCATGGGTAGTCAGAAGTTTTATTCGTTTAAGCGAATGGTTAATGATGCTACGCAAAAAAGAACCCTCAAACAATTTTGAAAACTTTGCATAATTGAGATGCCTTGCTCGTCTAAATAGAGTTGTCAGATGAATGACTGACACTGTTGCTTGCACCGTTCAGTGTTCCGTGGACAAACGGTAATCAAAACAAAACTGGTCGAATAACAAACATTTGAAATTTATCAAAATGTTAAAATTGTACTCATTCTAAATCATGGAAACCAATTGACTTAAGCTCACAAGACCAGACAATCCCTATAGATACAATCATTACTTATGTGTTCAAAATACATTTTTCATTTATAAAAATTTATCTAATATAACTGCTGGCATACGAAATGAGCTACATTTGTGTTAACGAAGTCAGATACAGTGTACAAATGTCGAAAACTACATGAGGCTGATATCACCGCAACGCTTATCTTGAAAGATCATAATTCAAAAATTCGCAAACGTTATCCGTAAACGAAATGTAGTTTTGTGACGGCAATACTCTACCACGTGAAAATATTCATATATGCATGTAAATCCACACACACTAACACAAACATACGCACTACGACCACTTTCTTAAAGCTCGACCGCAGCAGTATGATCAAGGTTCTTATGCCTTTGAATATTTTTTATCAATCTAACTGTTTCCATGCCTAATTTTTCATCAAGAATAAGTGGTAGCAATGCAAAAATAAGGTGATAAAAATTATGTTGGCATAATATGCTATAAACAACTGATTTTGTAATTCATTTTGCCTAAAGATGAAATGCAATTTAACGCAGGGAACCGAGAAATAATGAAAACAATCAAACATCTTATCTTGAAATGATGGATGGCTTACAAATTACACAATGGATCGTAACGTTTCTTCATGTGGACCATTTTATACACCTGAGCAAGCTCCACGCTTTTAATATTAATGAGTTTCTTCTTTCCTCGCGACCGGTTTGAATTTTGTTTCCACGCTGCTAAATGTTTTGAAATTCATTAAATTTTTGATTCATTGATTACATCAGCAAAATGATTCAAAATTATTGTCTTTGCCTTTACTCTAGCTGCAACAAGAAGGTTTTCAAAGGTATAGAGTGTAACGTGTGCCTGCGTTGGGCTCATCCCAAATGCTGTGGACTGTCGTCAGCTCAATTCAAGGTTTATGCGGCCAATCGATGGTTTACATGGCTATGTGCTGACTGCATGAAGTCCGTTGAAACTTTGGTTGAGGAAAGTCAGCGTCTCGAGGAACGTAGGCGTTCTCCTCCTCGTCCATCTCCGAAACCCAAAACGTTTGCGGATGTAGCTAGGTCAGATGTCCCGTCTACCAAAAGCCAGCATACCACTCATTTGAGAACACAGGAGGCGAAATCATCGCCATCTTCCTGTCCCCCAAAGGCTCCATGGAAAAAAGTTAAAGAAAATAGGGGTGTTCACATCAGCCCGACTAAGGAGGTTCGCGCTCTAGCTCGGGAAGTCCACCATTTAGGAAAAGTGGTTGCTGAGCTGCAAGCCAGGAACCAAGTTAGCTCAACACGAACTAAAAATGTCCTGATTTTAACGCAGGTTGAGCCTTTTATCCGAGAATCAAAGGCTCGTAAGGAAAGCGATCGGAGAAAGGTTATCGACCTACTCCGTGCTTCAGGCATGCGACCTAATACTCCACTGAAGCGAGTTCACAGGGTCGGGAAATGGAGGGGTGGCCCAAACGACGCATCTACCAGATCGCCGCGGCCAATTGTAGTCGAATTCACAAAGCAATGTGATCGCAACTACTTCCTCTCGAAAGCAGAGAAGCTTACCTGCGTCGAGGGAAAATGCGTCGTACAACCTGACACCCCGGCACACCTGAAAACGTCTAGCCCAATTAGAGCTAGAAAGTCTAAGTTAGCAGTAACTCGTAGCGCACCAAATTCGCTCAAGAGTCGAAGCTTAGAAAATGACAAAAGTGTGGCGATAAGGCTAACACAGGAGAATTTTACTCCAACATTGAAGTGCGCCACTGTCGTGCTTCGTCCTTGAGAGGACGAATCTTGGATGAGTTGTAGTGACTCAGACCATGAAGACGGAACAAGATGCCGAGAGTTGTCTTCTGCTTCAAAAAACGAATGCTGTATCTCTCGATGAAATTCAGCCTTCAAAAAACGCAAAGCAGCCTCGGGCATTACGCCCGAGGACAAAGAGCTCTTAGGTAGCCCTAACACCGGGAGTCTGACCCCACACGATAGTGCTCTTTTGTTCTATACAAACGCTTGTAGCATTAGAAATAAATGGGCTGAACTCCTCTGTAGAGTTGACGACACCCACTGCAAAATTGTGGGTGTCACGAAATCATGGTTGTCTCATGATGACCACATACCAGCTTTAATCGCGGATAGGTTTAGCGCCGTAAGAAGCGATCGACCCCTGGGTAAGCTAGCTGGAGGGGCGTTGCTCCTTATTGATAACGCTATTCCCTTCGAGAAAAGTATTTCTTTTTCTACAACGAATGTGCAGATAATATCTGCCTTGCTCATACATGGATGCACGCGTATAGTTGTAAGCTGCATCTACCGTAGTCCGAGCACTAGTTTGGAAGAAGATGCTCTTTTGCAAATTCAGCTCTCGTCTCTTTTAGCCGTATCACCACGTGTTGTAATCTTCGGCGATTTTAATCTACCCGAAATAAACTGGGAGTACCAAACCTCGCATGCCCCAGGAGTCGCGAACGATTTTCTGGACTGGTTACACTCCCATGCACTTTACCAACACGTAAACGAACCAACTAGATTCCGCGAGGGTCAGTCTCCGTCTATTCTTGACCTAGTTATTTCTACTTCTGAAAGCGGTATACAAAATTTGGTCGTACTGCCACCACTAGGAAAGAGCGACCACGTAGTGTTAGCCTGCGAGTTACTTCTTTCATTTGGTAAACCCCCACTTAAGATGTCTCGAAGCTTCCATAGGATCGACCCTGCTTCTCTATTACAGGCAGCAGCGCTACTCCCATGGCAAAACATTGACCATGTGGATGGGATGTGGGGGCAGATCAAGAATAACATCCTTCAACTTCAGGATCGATTCGATCCTCTCTTACCCGTTCGCAAAAAAGGTAAACCTCAATGGTGGTCAGCCTCAGTTTCCCGTAGCGTACGTCACCGCGACGCAAAATGGAGGCGTTATAAGCGTACTCCCTCATGTGGGACTTGGGCCCGTTACAAAGAAGCGCGAAACATAGCTGTTTCCAAGATACGTGGAGCAAAGATTTCTTTCGAAATGAGACTCGCCCAAGAGGCCCATAGTCATCCGAAACGTTACTACAGCTACGTTCAATCTAAAGGGTCAACACGAAAAGGTGTAGGTACCTTGAGAAGGGACGATGGATCAGCCGTCATTGCAAGCACTGAAAGGGCTCAATTGTTTTCCGCGCATTTTCAAGGCGTACAACACCGAGATTATAACTCGAATGCATCTGCGCCATCACTCCAATGTGTACTCTCTGATCGCCCCCTCTGCACTGACCTTACATTCGAGGTACACATTGTTGAGAATATATTGGCCAGCCTAGCTTACCACAAGTCGGCTGGGCCCGATAGCATCCATCCACGAATGATCAGACTGCTAGCGCCTATGTTAGCTGTGCCGATCACAGAACTTTTCACATCATCCCTCAGTCAGGGCACCCTTTCTTTAGACTGGAGAACAGCCGTTGTAGTACCTATCCATAAGGGAGGAGCTTCCTCGGCGGTCAATAATTACCGCCCGGTTAGCCTCACTATTGTACTATGTAAGGTTATGGAAAGATTGATCCGCGATAAAATATGTGGATATCTAACCAAACACTCTCTTTTGAGTGGCGCACAGCACGGCTTCTTAAAAGTTTGGTCATGTCTGACAAATTTGTTGAGCTTTCTTAACGAGGTTACTAAGAGGATGGATGATGGTATAGCTGTTGAAGTCTTCTATCTCGACTTCAGTAAGGCTTTCGATTCAGTCAACCATAGGCTCTTGCTTCTCACACTCTCAGCCATAGGAGTATCAGGGAACCTTCTGGGCGGGATTCGAGCATTCTTTAGCGACCGTTTCTTTACTGTCAGGGTGGATGATACTTACTCCGCAAGTGCGCATGTAACGAGTGGGGTTCCCCAGGGCTCAGTCTTGGGGCCGTTGCTGTTCCTCATCTTCATTGATGATCTAGCCAACCAACTGCGCTCACCCTGTTATATGTTTGCTGACGACGTTAAAATTGTCGGTAGGTCGGATAACTCCGATCTGATAAGTGATGTGGAAGCTGTAACAGCATGGGCGGGTAAGTGGGACCTTCCCCTTAACCTAGATAAGAGTCACTTGCTCTCTACACTAGCAGGCAACATGAGTGTGTCTACGCCCTCAGCTCACACGGAGTTCCGTAGGGTAAAGTCTACTAAGGACCTAGGAATCGTAGTCTCCGCAAACTTTAAGTGGGCTGACCAATGTGCTGCTGCAGCTCAAAGGGCCAGGAGGGAACTCTTTCGACTACGTTCAGCCCTCACTTGCAGAAAAGCTGAGGTGCTATTGCCCCTCTACAAGGCAATAGTAAGGCCACATTTAGAATACTGTATCCAGGCTTGGAAAGCCGTATTACCAGAAGGATATAGTGCAGCTAGAAAAGGTACAGAAGCTGGCCACTCGCATGATCGAGGGGTTAGCGCACACCAATTATGAAAATCGTCTATTAGCACTAGGACTTTTCTCACTTAGGAGGAGGCAACTTAGGGGGGATCTTATAAAGACCTCTAAGGTTGTCTAAGGACTAAGTTGTTTAGAATTCGATGACTTCTTTCGGTTCTCTCCTTTGGTTGGTACGCGAGGGCACAGTTTTAAGCAAAGTAAACAGCACACCAGGCTCGAATCCAGAACGCACTTCTTTAGCATCCGTATAGTGAACGCGTGGAACTTACTTTCCGCAGAACTAATCTTGGCAACTTCAGTAATTGCGTTCAAACATGGGCTGGATGAACGGTGGCAGGAGCTCTTCCCGGAGCATTACCCTTGAGACTAATTCCCTCATTTTTATGAAAAAAACAAAAATATTCGAAAAAGTTTTTTTTGCAGCACAAAAAAGAGTTTCTTTTTTCATTTTTTTTCGCATTTGTGTGAATAAACTGTCGTCCATCGTCTTTCCATTCGATTGGACATGCAACATGCATAACTCTCTCACCTTTTGGTGATGAGACATCTCCCATCTTCCTTTCACAGTTACACACGCCTGTGTTACTTACGAATCAATCTTGGTAGTGGTGGATGTTTCCAAGCACACCTCCGAAAGAATCTGGGCACTCGTTTCGACTTGGTCGACTATCGCCCTGTGATACTGATACTGATACTGATACTGATACCTGACTTAGAAGCTACTGTATCGATCGCAAAGCAAAAGTACGTATCGATGGTATGGTATCTGGAAAAATCGAAGACCCTAGCGGTGTCCCACAAGGTTTGGTAAATGGTCTGGTTTCAATTTAGGTCAACAACAACGACTATCTCAAACTTGACGCAACCGTAATGGTTCGGTTCGCGGATTATGATAGACTTTAGATGCGAATCATGTCAACCGTGGATTGTTTGCGCTCACGAAGCGATTTGAATATATTGACGTATGGTTAGAACAAAACTAGCGTCGATTCAACTTCAGAAATTGAAAAATGTTGGAAATAGGTAATCATTTCTCTTTTCTCGCAACAATCAAAATGGACAACAAAAAACAGGGTTAATGAGTATGCTGTAACCGATTTCCTGAAATCTTGTGCCAAGGTATATGACACAACGAAAAGACCCACCTGCTAAGTAAGCGCCGGAAAGCCCGATGACAACAGCTGCGAAACTCGTAGTTATTCATGTTCCCGGAGAATTGACTTGAAACCGTTGGTGCAATAAAATTTTAAGATTAGAAATTTTAGCCGCATTCAAAGGTATGCAGTTCGTCAATTTGTGTCAAACGAGCTTTGTGTTGCGGGGGCCCGAAGTGTAGCGGTTGGTACGAAATCAACTGAATACTAAGAGACGTTTCAGGAACAGTGTTCGGTTGTTTAATTTGACTATATGAGATGGGCGTAGTGTTTTATTATTTGCGTACTAAGTTCGCTTGACCAATCAGCTTTCTCTTTGGTAAACGCGAAGAGCGTTGAACAGATTGACCTCAAGGATAAAACAGGTACGATTTTCACGTGACTGTGAAACGCGGGGATAACGTGTTCATAGTTAAACCGATGACCCTAAAGTTGCAATAATTTGTTAGGTTTTTGCCAGTTACCATGACAGGTCCCTCTTGTTCATCCGCTACCTTTTGATAATTAGAAATTAAATAGTACACAAAATCATTCGCTATATCTTATTTCCAATTATCTCACACGTAGACGTTAGATAAATTTCTGAAGACCTTATTTCCGTCATTGAATATTTTGTTACCGATCCCAGTGGCAAAATATTCATTTGAAATGTTGACACATTATTTGATTCAAAACAATTGGACATGTATTCTTTCTTGAAGGAGTACTTAGTACTCTACGCTGAATGTTCATCGACATCAAAACTCTCAGAAATTTGATACGTGAAATGTTACTTGCTTTGTTTTTCCAGGGCAAAAATGCACCACTTCAAATTACAACGTGAATCCATCAGCTTCACTTACCTTTTCATCGCCAGCAATTCTTTTGGCAGCCACGCAGCATATGCAATCTTACTTAATCTATGCTAAACTGGTGACAAACTTGACAAACAATTTAATGACATTTCAATGGTTGAGGATTTGGACTTAACCATTTGCTAGGACTTATTTTCAAACATATTGATTCGCGACTTGAACGTAGCCGTCCAATTACATTCCGAACTCTTTTTTTGCCTTTATTGTGGATAATACTTTCACTATCTACGTGTCATATCCTGTTTAGAATACGATCAATAAAGCCATTGTTAACGCTCCCAGTGGCACGACGTTTAATGGAAATGTCGACACATTTGTTGCAAAACTATTGTACTGCCTATGTGTATTCACTCACGGTGGGTATTCAACTCGATCATCTACATGCAATTATTAACACGGATTCGGTTTTTAGTGGAATTATTCATTATTTAATGATAAATGTGATACTAAATGTTCATCGTCAACAAAAGTTTTTGAATTATGATATGTAAACTTTCGCATGCTCTGTTGTACCAGTCATAAAATGCGCTAGTTGTAATTACAACCTGAAACAAACAGATTTCTTGCCTTCCAATCTCCACCAATTCTAGTGGGAGTCATGCAGCTCGTGTAATCTTATTTTTTCTAAGGTTTACTGGTGAACTACGTAGCACGCAATTGAATGATATTGTAAGGGCGAAAAATGTGGACAGCTTGATCGAAAGAAAAACGCATTTCCGGGCCATACTACTATGTTATGCTTTGCACATGCAACAACGGCACTCGATTCAACATTAACCCAGCATTTCTAACCGTCCCGATTCATCCCCAAGGTTATCATGTTCAACGTGTCCAAGAATCCCACCACACAGGAGAATGCCAATCAGTCTGACTCCATTTTCACCATCATATGACAAAGAACAAGTAAATGAGCTTGCCTTTTATGGACCACTCACCAAAACACTGAAACACTGAATCGTGTCTCGGACCTGGTTGTCAAATCGATCTGATTTGTCAATCGATTTTGTGCCGACCTAGAAATTTTCGAATCTGTATTGACCGGCTGTGCCCATTTAGGTTGACATTGCTAACTGAATCGGACATGGGAGGAGTCATCAGTATCTACTCAGTGCTTGTCCCAGTTTAACCTGCCGAGTTCAACCCGACATACCATGACGAGCTGTGCGAGATTGTCCCTTTTGTGGCGGGCTTATTAACCCGTGGCCATGCTCTGAAGCTTGAAAAGCAAAGGGCACTACGCCTAAAACAAGAATTTACTATGACCTTGTGAAGCTCATCATGCGTTCGTGTTTATTGTCACTCGAACATTTGGTGATCGACGGACTTTTTCACGGCTCCTGATAATACTTTGAGGCGGAATGTGGCGTTCTGCGCGACACTTCTCACTAGGTAAACTCATGCACTTAATTGACATCGGTTTCTTCGAATCGACTTCCATTACACGCAGTTAGCACTTAGTCTTGACCTTGTTATTTTTACGTCTGTTCGTTAATTTTTCTATAAGACGATTGTTGTTGATAACTTCACAAAATCTCTTTCAAAACAAATTATTTCATTTTTTGGGACGTCATAATACTCATCACACTGTGAGTAGTAATAAAACACATTTTGATTCTGTTAAATACAATCCGCAACGCCAAAATGTCCGTATTTTTATATATCCCTTCAATAATCAACTAAGCATCATGATGTACTACAAAATGTATAGTAGTTCATTCAAATTGGAAATTACCTTCTTCATTTGTTATGCAAGATGTCCCGCTGATAAGTTGGTTGGAGCATGCTTAGTTTAATTAATCTAGAGGAGAGGAGGAGGGGAGAGGAGAAGAGAACTTCATTCGTTTAAACAAATTTTCAGTTAATCAAAATAGTTGAAACACAGAATTTCAATACGAATAAGGGGGACGTCAAACTTTGATGGGAAAATTTGAGATTGCCAGTCACATTCAAAATCAAAACAGTTTCGGTTCCGTCTTCAAGCATGTATGAGTTTTCTATCGCATTTTTCTGACCGGCGCAGCAAATTCCCCATCTTTCGAAAAATAAAAATATTGCGCAGCGTTCAAAGCGTGCGGGGCATCAAACGTCCTTTGTTTACATGTTTACGACATGTTAAAACGTTCCAAAAACAAAAAGGTTCCGTGTTGACTGAAAAAATAGAAACGCATGAAAACATTAATTTTGAGCTAGACCGATTCGAAGGCCCCGCTCGAGGTGAAATTTCGAAAATAATGAATTCATTTTTTCATTAAATTTCCAAAGTTCCATGAATTTTAAATTCCTAATTATAGTGGCATTCAGGTGTGAATTTGTTTAATACCGATGTATTAAGGCTCGCTATCACAAATTTGACCGTTTTCCACTTGATGAAAGCAAACAATTGAAAAACATTGTTTGTGTTGTGTAAGTTCATGGTCCTATCCATTGATTTAATTGGCAGACTTAGATCCATTGTGTGAATTTTCATATAAAGGTCGACGGTGTAAATCTGGTTGACAGTCTCACTGAACCCTATCTTACTGTTTAAAACTAGAGATAATAAACAACCTTTCAAAATGCACGTTTCAACGAATAACGCGTCTAGTTGAAGTGGCGTAGTTCTGATGAACTTGATAAACGATTTGTGACTCTAGGAACCAACAATACTCAAATCATTATAGGGAATGAATCGCTTTTCTGATATGCTACATCGCTCTTCCAAAGTGAAATATATTAGCTGAACAACTAGTCGGCTTAACTTCGGAAATTGTATAATCAACATCATGAAATGTCCTAATGAATGTTTATTATACTGGAGATTTACACTGATTTCTAAACAGTTTCGCTGTGCTCACATCTAGTAGACCTAAAAAAACGGATCCGGGTTATGCAGTTTTCATCTGATGAATACAATAGATAGTAGTCGAATGTAGTAGTTGTTGTTATTGGTTTCCTTCGGTCAATGTCAACCTATGCTGTGCATCACTATGGAATGAAGTTTCAAGTCCTACAGCTTTTAGAATGACTGACCAGTCCGATTCTGGAGGTATAATCTCTCCTGCAGCGCTTGTAACAATAGGCGAACTCGGCCGTTGGGTGACAGTTGCACGTCAGCGGCGTGATCTGTATTTAACATCAAATGCTGTATCCGCTTAACCCCAGCTCGCATACGACGCTTAATACATTACCTCCTATATGAGCGGTCAAGAGATCAAGTGTTTCTTAACTCGCGGGTTCAATGACAAGAGCTTACATGTCTCTTGAGCAAACGTCTTTATGACGAAAGTACGTACACCTTACAGTAGATAATTCGGAATACGAGCATATTCTATTCTGTAGACGTGGCATATCCATCGCCGGCGGCGTCAGTAGTAGTAGGGTAAACATGCTCTGTGAATAAGCTTTAAAAATCACTTCATCAATTATTATGCTATGATATGTTCAAGATAACATGAATGCTTTTTGATGGAAAGCGTCCAGCTTCTGTTCGTGTCTGGCGTGTGTGCTCCAGGTTTCCCTGCCCTACAGTAGAGCGTTCAGTACGCACGCGCGCTGTACCGTCATCTTTGTTACTCTGAACACGGAAGTTCTATTGGAAAAAATTGACAGCTGTTCTGCCAATTGCCTTATTAATCTTCGTGGCAAGCAAGAGGTTATACACAATGGGTTAACTAGGAATGTGAAATGTTGTACTGGTTTCAGCTAACCGTATCCAACAATGAATAATTCAATGGCTACAATGCTTTGATCTAGGACTTTGGTCTTGCTGATTCTGATTGTTTTCCCAAACTATTTGCATGCTGACGAAAAACCGTCGATTAGAGATTAAAGAAATAATTAGGAATCATCGATAAAGGCTGCATCCTGCTATTTAGCAGGTCACGAATTAGCACGTTTCGCTCATAGTTTGTGCTCTCAAACGGTTCAAGTTAAAAAGCTTTCTATCACTTCACGTGCTTCAGAAATAGAGCAAAAAAAATATCGAACAGAGTGTGCTCAAGAACAAACCCTTGTTTGACGCCAGAGCAAATTTCAAAGAATTCTTAACTGGAAACTTCAAACTGGAGTGGGACGTCATGCGTGTGTGGAACAAAATAACGAGTCTGTGAAATTTATGATGTAGCCTATCAGATCAAATATATTGGAAAAGTACCTCCCTGATGACGTATTTCAATGCCCTCGTTAAATCAATAAAAACAGCCCATAAATGCATACGCTGTTCCCGACACTTGTCAATGGTCTCGAAAATATGTCATTCGCCATGCGTCTCAGACAACTTCAAATAAGGACACTTGCACAAAGGAGAATGCGAGGTGATTTCATCCTCGCAAACAAAATAGGAACTACTTTTCCCCAACCCCTGGATACATTATTTCACCTTCGAACTTCAAGCAACAGCCGTGGCCCTGGTTGCAAGTTGGAAATACCACAATCCAAATGAAACTGCCGCATGTATTCTTATTTAGTACGTGTGTGCTTCGCTTGGACTTTCCACACTTCCGATTTGATGAGCTCAAACAGTTTATCTATATTCGAATCAAAACTTGACGGTTATATGCGAGCTAATCCGAATTTTTCCCGAAACTATTGATACGCTATCATTGTCCCATTTATTTTGATTTTATTTATACTTATATATATATACATTTGTACCTATATCCACCATGTGGTTATTGTAAAGTTAATTGCTTTTTCAACCATGAATCTCTGATCTTGAATCTTCGATCTCAGTCAAAAGATCATCTCAGCGGTTTATCTTCTCTTGCAAAAGCCACATCGAGATTCGGAGTTTACTCAATCAGCTCAAACTTGTAGCCAGATTTGTAAGACTTGAGCTAGCAATATGCCTTAAACAATCAGGAGTGAGATTACACTGTAATTGTTGCACTCGCTTTAATCATTTTTATTCTTATATATCGTGATGATTCTTGTGTCTCGCATCTCTTGATGGACGCACCACTTCTGCCAGCACTGGGGAATTAAATGGTGAAGAGGTTGTAACAATGCTGCTCTACGGTATATGATGAGCTCCGGTGGAATTCCGTCTTCACCAGGGGCATTTTTATTCGCTAATCGGTTGATCGCCCTTTTGACCTAATCATATATAGGGGAGGATCTGCATGTTCAATGGTTTGCATTTGCTCAACATTTCCACGTTCATGTGGTTAAACCGTACCTATCTCAGAATTGAGTGAGGACATGATTTATACACATCTCTCAATTGCCTAGTTTGTTCGACAATCCGGTTACCGGATACAGATCAAATCGCGCTGAGACTGGAGCGTAACGTGATGCAATGGGTTGTTACTCTTTCCCGATCCATTCATGTATGCTGGGTGGTGCTCTTCGTTCACCTTCAGAGTCCCTCATACCAGTAATGTCAATTTATAGAGGTCAACCTTAACCGGTGCCTTAAAGGTCAGTTTTTTTAACAAAAAGCATTGGTCGAGAACCATTATTGTTCCCCCGCTTAGGCATGGGTGACCTGGCAGAATCACAGCCCACATACATAACTATTACTAGGAAACCCAAAACAACAGTGCATCTGCCGTCGCGCACGATAAGCAGTGGTTTTTAATCTGCGGCATACAGCAAGGCGGGTAAGCGAAAACAATCTACTGCTAGCCTTACTCTTCAAACTGTTTCTGACCCTTCCCCTTCACAATTTAGTCTCAGCAACTCTCCATCTCGCAATACCCGCTTTGAGAACGACCGCGCCAAACATGTTAAAACTTTTTCTGTTGGCAAATTTACAGATCGCGTTTTAAAACTACTGACATCTGCTCATATGGGAGCCAGGAATGTGAGAACCCCCAGACAGAAAAAGCCAGCAATCTGCATTTGATCTAACTCCAGATAGTCTATCCATTGATGTTTGCTGTGTATTGGAAACAAGCCCCAATGATCATTCTGAAATAGCTGAAATTACTGCCCCCAAAACTTTCAACTCGGTAATTTCTGCGCTGCTCCGGTGATTCTGTAGTGCCCTCTTCAGGACAAGCGGGTGTTAGGAAAGTGATGAATTCACGTGTCGAATCCTGTCTAATCGATTGGATTTTTCGCAACAGCAGGATGTGTGCAGTTAGACTAGCTAATAATATTAGACAAAACTGAAAATTTTTCAATCACAGATGCTTCATAAATGTTGCAACTTCTGATTCCGACGACGTAAAGAACGCCTTTTACAACGATCTTCATGCAATTTTGCGACGTGCAGAAAGCTACGATAATTTGTCTCAGCGGGAGACATGAATGGCAGATGAAATCACAATTTGGTGGCATGTTTGCTCATGGAGGTCAGCTCACAGATAACGGTGAACGGTTTATACAATTTTGTGCACAATCTGTATCATTTATTAGCAGCATCTTTCTTCGCCATGAGAGATGTCAATGTGTAACATGGCGCTTGCCGGATGGAAGCCAACTTCCGGCCCAAATAGACTATAATGCCGTTAGTACTTGCTTGAGAGTTTGCATTGTAGACTGCCGCACATTTTGTAATACCTGCATATATTTAGATCGTGCTATTGTGCGATGTAGGATTCCGTTGAATATCTATGATACAAAGCGCCTGAATGGAAAACCCCTTGTGGTCGAAATATTCTCCCAGCCTGTTGTTCATCACTTTTATAGGACCGGCTTGCGTAACTCATTGTCAGTTGTCCTGTGTGTAACTGCCAATGATGGGTGGAACAACCCAGCTGGAATTATAAGAGCCGCCGCAATAACAGCCTGTGAGACTTAACAATCAACATGAAAGTCCTACTGGACTTCACGACGCTCGATAGAAAGTCTTCGCCAGTGATGCCAAATACCACATGTTTGTGAGCACAATACAGAATGTAGGCGCGTGAGGAATGAACTTAAACGAAGCTTACGACTAGACGGAGTATTGTGGTGGTTAGATATGGACGAGCGAATGAGAAAGGGCAAATAAAGCGGGTAACGTGCGAAAACACTTTTTACTTATTCAATCGACCGGGCCTACGAAAAAAGAAGTGAGTGAGACTATCGCTGAAATAGACGGTACTCTTATCACTAATCAGAATGGCTGCCTCTCACGCTGTGCCGAACATTTTGAAGAACAGTTTAGTTGGGCGCCTGTGGATTCACTTCCTCATTTACGGCACTGAGATCCTTGGTCTGTTAGCGAAAATTCCCTCATGATTTAGAAATTGAAACATGCAATAAATCCATGAAACGATTCGAAATTACTGGGCCCGATGACATACCGTCTGCTTCGTTCAAAGAATGTGGCCTTGTGCTAATCAGCACATTAGGCAATCTTCTCCGTGATGTGTAGTTATCAGAATCCGTCTCTCTGAGTTGAAGCGAATAGGTTATCATACCAATATTTGAAAAATCTTTGCGAAGCTCATGCTCCAATCACCGTGAAATTAGTTTCACTCGCATCCTTACGAGATTATTAGGGTCCTTATGCCTTCGAATATTACCATCGCATAGGGAATCACAGATCCAGAAGCAACAAGCTGGCTGTGTCGACCACATGTATATTCGTCAACGGATCCGCGGCACACACATCGACAGCCAATAATAGCTAACTTGTTGGACTTTAATGAAGAATTTTATTCGGTTGATCGAAATGTCTTGTTTAACTCCATGCTGTGCAAAGGCGTTCCACAATGTATGTTAACATACTAAGTGCACTTCATGCTCATACATCCAGATGAGTCAGGGTTTACAACGAACTATATATCGAATTCCACAAGACTAGTGTCGTCCGACAACGTTGTCCGATTTCTTCATTTCTGTTCACTTTTGTAATTGATGCTATCATGAAATTATGCAACGACGGTGCCCCAGCCTTCAGGGTTCACATAATGTCAGGCGGCAAGCTTTTCGAGTTAGACTATGGTGATGTACCAATTGTGCTTTTCAATTTGTAAACAGATGCACAGGCGATAATGAACGCGGTATTCAATATTGTGCCTGCATTTAGATTGCGTTATGCACCATGTGAGTGCAGGCTTCTGATGTAGGACATGGACTTATCAAACAGCACTTGATAACTTGCAATTCAGGCTATTGAAATTGTTGTTTACTCAGCGTATCTCGTTAGTTTTATCGATAATTATGCATTGTTAGATAACGAGGTCTCGCCACGCATTTCCAAAGCGACCGTAGCAATAAGCAACCGAGGTCACCTCCGGTGTCAGAAGTGACTGTCACTTGAACTCAAGGGTAGAGTCTTTGAAGCGACAGTTCAAGCTGTGTTGCTGTTTGGCTGCGAAAGGTATACCCTACGTAAAGAGCAAATACGGCATCTCCAAGTATTCGACATTCGATGTCTCCGTAACCTTATATGAGTTAGCTGTTGAAATCGCATACCCACCGACGATCTAACAAATAAGTTGTTTGGTAGTAATGTTGATATAGAGAAGCAAATTAACCTGCATGCATCACGCTTGTTGGGTCCCGTCTTAATGATGCCGGACCGTCGGATTTTGAACTAGATTTTTTTAAGACACCTCATCCTGATTGGCGTGAATATCTAGGTAGCCGAACCGTCACATGGCAGAAGCAGTTGAATCTCTCAATAGTAAACTTCCCAAAGTCGGCGCAGCGCGTTTTCAGGCTGATATCTTCGCGATCAAATGTCGTAATAATTAGTAACGCTCCAGAATATGTCCCGAAACAGTGTGGAATGGGGTCATGCACTAAGGATCTTCTTAGAGTGCTTGCTTAACCTTGTACGTTTCCGAGCTGTGGGACGAGAAAAGCTTTTTATGATGCATGACAGTGAAAACCGCAAGGAAGCTGCCATGCTGATGTCTATCCACTCGTTTACGGAACTTGTTTGAATGCATGCTACACACGAAGTGTAGGCACATCTACCAATTTTCTCTGCTTAATCTTATATTTAATCCGCAGCTTTTCAAGTCTCAGCCTTTCCCATTTCTCACGATTCGAAATTTTCCATGGTTGTGTGGCAGTTTAGCTTTTGGTACGCGCTACCCGTTTGATGCTTTCTTCAAAGTTTGTTTAAAAAAAAGCTTTCTTGATTCCATCATAAAAAAACTCGACAATTCAAAGTATCTACCCTAGAGAATTTTTGGAATTGGAAGCTTATCCATAAAGCCGTTCCGGCCGTGACAATTGTGAAACCAGTGGAAAAGTAGTAAACAAATCTAAACATGCAAATAATTGGCAGTGACATCATTTCCTCGATTAAAAAGTAAACAAAAGTTAACCCATTGGTTTACCGTTTCCTCACTGCACACCCCTTGTCACTGTAATCACAACAATCCGAAGTTTTGCGTTCATTCGCTGGAGAAGTGAGGTTATATAAGACAAACATTGAACCAGTAGGTAACTGGTCAGCAAATTGAAACACGAAATACTTCGCTCTGTGAAATTGACGGAGATCCTTCTGAGCAGTGTCATGCTTTGATTGGAATTTTCGTATATCACAGAACACTGCTCAGAAGACTTGAAGTAACTGCTAATCAACGGAGTATGTAATTATCTCACTCTTACGATAAACTTTGAATTCAACGTAATAAAACTTGAGTGATATATCATGTCCGACAACAAATGAGCATTTAATTGATAAATAAATCGCATGTGACAGAGTCATCTGATTATGACAAACTATGTTTAGGATGACGAGGTTTTCAGTCTAAGCTCTCTTCTTACGTGATAAGAACAGTAATAGATTTTTCAGAACGAAATGAATGAAAAATAAATGTAAAGTAAAAATGTTGAGGGCACAGTTATTTCAAGCAGAATGGAATTCTTCAAAATACTGTCACTCTTCCCATCCAATCATTCCGAAACGATCTTCGATAAGATTTCGCTTCAATTTTTACATAACCAATTTTATTTTTCTTCTCATTCGATTTAAATCTTCCTTAAACATTTCGACACTTATTCGTATGCACCTCGAATGGTTGACTTTCTTATTCTTCGTGCCTCTCTCGGAGTGTTCTGTTGCAGGTTGTTTATTCGTGAACCTCGAATGTAAATCCAACCAGTCGGGGCGAACTTCTCTATCTGCAATGATCGATGAAGATCGATTTGTGAAATAATGACCGACCGTACGTGGTAGATTTCATCGAGATTTTCCTAATCAAAATCTGGCAAACTAAATCAACAAGAATAAACCATTTCGGTTCCACATGGCATGTAGTCTGAAACAAAAACACACAGTGGGACATGGTATACAGATTTTCAACTACTAATATGACTTGAAACATTATTTAGAGATGCACCTCTCGAAGGTTGATGGGGTTTGTGTTTGCGTTGGGGTCCGTAGCTGCCTCAGTTATAACGACGTTGGTTTGAGGTGGTCGGCGGTTTGAAATAAGCTCAAAATGTTCTCGCCATCTGGCTAACTCTTCTTTTGCATCCGTTATTACATCTTCATCCTGGGTCTTCACTTGTTGATTGCTTGCGTGACTGCGATTGCACAGCCTTCGATTAATCTGATACAACGTTCTTAGACATTTCATTCGTCACGTCTTTTCTGCCTGTTGTGTCCTCCCTCGCTGATTTCCCTAACATTTTTATCTCATATTCCATACTTTCCAGTGATGGCATTCCTTCAATTAGACGTTTTTTTGCTCAGCATGCGTTTCTCCTCATCTTTTCTCTCTTATATGAGTTCCCAGGTTTTCGACGAGATCACAATGCTTCGCCCCTTTGTCTGTGCCCCTGGACGTTTACTGCGACTGCCTTCAGTGTGCGGTTGAAAATATCAATCGTCATTGAATCATTGGGTCAGGCGCTGATTTCCAATTCCTGGATGTTGCTGAAAGCTTTCCTCGTGACGTCTTTGCTCAGCTTATTCGCGTTCAACCGTGAGCTGCTCTTGATTCTTATATTTGCCCTTCTCACTCTCAATTAAATCTTTTCCACAACCAGGAAATGTTCGCTACCAATATCGGCCTGACACATGGCCATCACATCTTGTAACCAGCGCCTCCATTTAACATTTATCAATATGTGATCAGTTTGACTTGTTGTTCTGCATTTGTCTTTTCATCAATCAAAACCAATTTCTCCTCTTTACATTTTTACCTGATTTTTCAACTGCTCAGTAAGCTAACAAATACCGTCTGGCTTGTGATATCATTCGTGGTTCCCATTTTATTTTGTATTTTTCGTAGAGCTGTATGCTTTTCATACAATAAAATCAAATTAAATTGACTAGATCATGGCGGCTCAACAGGGAACACCCACAGAGGCAGACATCCGCTGACACACAATGAAGCTTAGACGACGCAGAGCCCCTGATTTGAAAGAGCTGCCAGCCGAACTCTTCGTTGAATGTGTCGATGTTCTGCGCAGTGAGCTGTCAGTGATATTCAAAGAGATCTGTAACTAGGAAACCATACATAGCGCGTAGAGACCGTCAACCCTCGTCCCAGTAGTCAAGATAGGGTTGATGAAAGAGTTCGGCAACCACAGGGGTATCCGCCTTATACTGGTGGTTTCTAAACTGTTTGCATCAATCATCCTGACCAGGCTTACAGCTACCGAGGAGCACGGTATCGAAAAAAACAGGCTGATTTCAGAGGAGAACGCGGGTAAATGGACCAAAGCTTTACGCTCCGCTAAATTCCGGAGCAACGTTACCGATACGCACGTCCAATGATTATTGTATATCTTGACATACGAGCGGCCTTTGATTTCATCGACAGAATCGCTTTCTGGGACTGTCTCATTCGCCATGATGTCTTACCGGAGTAGGTAATCCCGCTCAAGAAGCTGTACTGCAACACCACCGGCGGAGTCAAATCCTATGGTGATTTATCCAAACAGTTTAACATTTGCTCTAGGGTTCGTGAAGGATGTCAAAATCTCTCGAGGTCTTCGCTCCCAAACTTGATGAGTTAATGACGAACCATGCGGTATGTGACTGTCTCTATTGATTTCCGAGATATTTAACATATATTTCTATATATTACATATACCTTGTCATCTCATGTTAAGGGTTAAGCTTTCTGCTTTTTCTACCATGAAATTTTCTGAGTTATTGAGTTCTAAGTCTTGTCTGATCTCTCCATTACTATTCAACTTTGCGATTGACGATGTCATGCAGGCAGCAACAGCCCAGCTACCGATTTGTGAGATCGACCTTTTTTCCGATCGACGAGTTATGGATTTGGACTATGCTGACGACATTGTTTTCCTCGGAGAGGATGCTCGCGCCATACAAAGCGATTTGGATCAAGTTGTAAATCAGTTGTTGCTGTATAAATTACATTTATCTCCGTCGAAATTGAAAATATTCCTACAAAATTAGACAGACTCAACACTTGATTTAACGATAAAAGACCATAAACTGGGAGTGACTTACAGATCCACCTGCCTTGGGAGCTGCATCACCACTAAGGGCAATATCGAAGCTGAATTCACTGCACGGTTTGCAAGAGCACGCCATGCTTACGCTGGGTTACGGCATCTGTGGCGCCGATGCGATGTGGGATCACGCTTGAAAACCAGATTGTCCCATGCCTACCTACAAGCAGTTCTACTGTATGGCTGCGAGACGTGGACGCTGAGACAAGCCAATAGTCAATGATTATTGACGTTTGATCATCGCTGCCTGCGACGTGTAGCTCGTTCAAGCTGGCAACGGAAAGTCGAGAACGATAAAGTCAGTAGGGCAGTCCTCGGCGATCGCTCTGCGCCACTCTCCGATCATATATTCATGTGCCAGCTGAGAAGGCTGGGGCACGTTTTCCGTATGAATGAGCGACGCCCTCCTTACCTTGCTCTTTTTGCTCTCGCTGTACCTGACTGAAAACGTCATCGTGTCGGACAAATCAAAACATGGCGAAAGACCCTAAAGCGTCTAACAGCTCCGCTGTCCATCGTAGGAACATCGCGCTAACCCGATTGTCGTCCGAAGGACCGTGATTATATGTGGCTGATAACACTCAGTCTGATGGCAAATGAAATGAATCAGTATCGAGAATTCGGCCGTGCTTGTGTTACCGTTTATCAGCGACCCTCTCTCATTCTAAAAAACACGAAAAAAGTGAAAAAAGGTAATGTGTAAACAGACAAACAAAAATTCCCCTTTTTTCTATTTTTTTCTTTCATCATGTAACTTGTTCATGGTAAACTTGTTGGCACATCCTCGGTTGAGACTTGTGTGATTATGAATAAATGATGAAATATCATACAGTGCATCTCGGTGACTTCCAAGTTGAGCAGCGGGATGCGAAATCATATAGAAAATGTCTTTATCGCGGGTGTTGATATAATTGAAGCCGGGAAATTGCGAGCAAAACTGAGTTTGGTGACCGATATCTCCTTAACGTGAAATCTCGTTTTGCAGCTAATGCGGATTATAGCAAGCAGTTCAACTTCTAAGCGACCGTGTATCAAAACTGCATACTCAATAAACAAACGAGAGATCACATCGCATGATGGAAAGCTTTATCATATCATCTTGATGACACTTATCTATCCAAAATAACATGGGATTTCCCGGTAATTACAATTGCACTAAAATAATATGAATACACGATCGGTCATGAACATTAAACAATCGTTTTCCATTTTATATTCATAAACAAAAAGTCAAATATCTGAAATAAGTTTTATGACTGAACTCATTTATTCCGATGTTGAATATTTATAGGATGGAACCTGGTTCATACTACTTAAAAACGCTTAGTAACATCAACTTTAGGAAACCTGCTACATAATCAAGTTTAATATTGCTGGATAGAGAATGTCAAGTTGTAATTGAAGTTAGTAACGATAGAACGTTTTTGACACCAATTATTCCGATACAAACAAAATACTGTACCACGTAGTTGAAATTAATTTCGACTCATCACAACAGGTCAATAGATACATTTGCAATTGTACTCAAAATCTCTTCTCCAAATGTCTAAACATCCGATTCGGGAAGAACTAACTCCAAATCAGCACTGGATGCGATAGACACTACTCAGACAAACGTTGTCAAACACAGCTCCGTTTTAACTCGCTTAGGTAATGTCAAGAGCTTTATATCTTTTCGAAAACGTCTTTTTACATCATGTGCAGTCTGCTCGATGTTGAAATTCTTGGTTTTAACTCATATGAAGCGGCAAATTGGGAATACGAGCATTTTCCATTTGGCATATATGACCCAGACAGCTACCGCAGTGAGGTGAAATTGTTGTTTATACCAGCGTTTAAAGGCACTTCAGCGTTCGTTATCTGTTCCATTCAAGATATATTCAATATAAGGCGGATGCTTTGTAAATCAATTTCACTCAGCTTTAAAAATTATTGCTTATACAAACCGTCCTTTACAAGGGATTTTGAACGATAGGACACACTGCTGTTGGTGCTGCATTCTAGTTATTTCCATTCTTTCCATGGCTTTGTCACTTGGAACGGTTTTTTTTTTACCGATTTGCAGGTACTTAGAACTAAGTTGGACAAGATTTTTTCAATCATACGATTCTCGAATCGCAATAAACTGAGTGATCTGATTTATCAGTGTGTTTATGCTATACTCACACTCTGTCATCATTCATTGTCATCATATGGATGTTGTTTCAAACAAGAAATACCTTAAGTTACTTTGGAACTCTTTTAACGCATAAATGAAATTTTACCGTAATTTATTTAATCGAACGCACTGTGAAAAATGGTTTGTGTGTTTGAGTGAACGCAGCGTAAATGAAGGCTAATCACGACTAAAATTACCGTTTAACATAGTTCGGGTATCAATAAATGTGTTCAAAAATGTGTAGTGAATAGAATGAGAAAATGAGCAAATGATAGTCACCATGAATGCAAACAATAATGGCCAGCATCTAATGTGCTAACATCACCTGTATTCGAACATAACATACCGTTGACTTACACGTTGCCTGTATTCGATTAATTCTTCAAACAGTCGAATAGTTGTGAACAATTGAATTACATTTCATGAATATTTTAATATATCTGTCCACATCGATGCAACGAACACCGGAGTGCTTTTACATGCTAGTCTGCAATGCATGTTCACCTTACTACGACAGCGTCGCCTGCGCTGTCTCGGATATGTGTGCTGAATGAAAAATGGTGTCATTAGAAATATGTCCAGTACGATGAGTGGAAATCAAGAAGTTGAACTTTTGTACTAATTCGTTTGCGGGTGTGATATAGAAGCTCTCCAAAGTGATGCTTGAAGTCTGAAAACCCATGTTATTGACCACTTGATTAAAGGCGCGTCACGTCCAAGCTGAAGAAAACCAGGAAAAGATTAGCACTGTCGAATGGGATTGATCTATCATTCCTAAAGCGGCGAAGTGTGAAATCATCGAGAGCTGGTCAGGTGAATCTATCGTCGATGTCGATCGATGGCTGCAAACAACAAATATATTGACTTGGCTAACATTTGTATCACACTTCTACAGAGTAGATCAGTGGTATCAAGAATTCTAGTCGCGCTTGACGAAGTAAAATCTGACTGCCAATTTCATATAAGTACCGGAAAGGTCAGAAGCTCCCACAATCGAAATCAGTTTAAAACACCAGACTATTGTTTCGAAGCTTTCTATATTGTTTTCTAATGCAATTTGTGTTTTCCAAATGTTCACATCTCACTCATCAGGCTACCCACGTGTGGTGGTCATTTTAATTTTCTTAAAAAAATCTAAATTGATCCCAAGATATTGGGAACTTTTATCAGCAGTCATGCTTCTAGTGAATATTCAGAGAAATAACCGTAGTCATCCAACCACAGGCGATTCTTTAGAACAATGGGAGTGACAGGTGTTTTCGAATAGAATAGGTCGCACATATTGTGTCATGTGGCATGCAGTTGAGGTTTAGCACCCTGGTTTCAAAACATAAATTCTTACTCACATCCAGCGAATAGTAAAACCCGCGACAATCGGCTCTTCCATACACATTCCTTTGCAGTTTTTCGGTGGAAGGATAGCCTTGATGACACTCACCTTGTCTGTGATATTGTCCTGATGCAGGGTCCAAATGGCTTCGTTGTTTAAGTAGATTTGAGCCTTTGGATGTTCAATGGGTAAGACAAAACACTGATCTCAAAGGGCTTAGACGATGTAAACAAACACAATCAGTGATGCGTAAAAATTCAGCAATTCCATCGCGCTTATTCGTGAGAAGTGGTAAGTTCGGGTGCGACACGCCTTCAAGAAGTTGCGTATCGATAGTAACAGCGGATTGGTCAAAGAAATGTGAAATTTGATTTTCATCGGATGATCGATTCTTCTTTGATCGAATGAAGCAATCTAGATAAATAGAATAGCGTGTTTTGATCTGCACATAAGGACTGAACGATTTATGGTAGAAAGTTAATACTATACAACTCCACACGGTATGAATACAAATGTGAAAAATATAATAGTGGAAAAGTAAAAGAGAATATCGAATGCTAGGTTCACAAATCATATTTTCTGCATGATTGATTTCAAATCCGCTATAAACAACGCCAGGAAAAAAGAGTGCACCTATTTTGAAGAAGGGCGAACAAGTGGCGACGACTATCAATACGGGAAATTGGGATGTGAAAGGATAACGTACGTCAGCGTATTACCTACCTATCACACCCAAAAAGCAAGTGTTTGAGTCAATCTCGTTCGATAGACAAATTTCAATACTTCCGAGTAATATCGCGTTGAAGACTCAACACTAACTCTGTTGCTTTGTAATAGAATTCATCAAAGGAAACATTATATTTTTCGAGAGAAAGAAGCTAGACCTCTACCGCATACTCCATCGTGGCGCACATGTAGATGTTTCGTTACCAGCAGGAATGTTCAAATATTCTCCCTTTGGCAGTTTATCGCGTTTTTGGGAGCATCAATGAAAGCCATAATGTTGATCCGTCTAACGGTTTAACATTGACTATTTGTTCCCCCAGCTCCATACAGACTGGGTGTTGGTAAGAACCTCTTGTTAACTTGGTTGTATAAAGTGTCTGAATCTAGTACTTCTCTTATTCGGCATTTGCATAAAAACAGGTTATGAATTTAGTATTGTTCAATTCATGAACTGTTATCAATGGTTGTGATCGAAACACGACATCTCTTGAGCAGGTACGTCAGCAGCACCTTTTGGAACACTTTGAAGTACAAAACGTCCTGGGTTATTTTTTTCTAAATATTTCTTGACGACAATAACATCATGGCAGATCTGTATGGATAGGGCATTTAAACTACGAAACACCGCTTATCTGGAAAGCATCCAGGAGTAAGTTTACAACGTCCTCCGCAGATTGCAGCGCAATTGATATGTGGTAAGTATCATACTTGTGAAGATAATTAGATGGCCGTTTATCTAACTACAGAGTTATATGACAGAACAAATTCATGATTCTGCTAATCTTCAAACAGTCTTCTGTGGAGAGGTCACGTTTGCATACATACCACTAGGGTTATTAGCCGCCGATATTGGTTTATAATTTAAGTCCATTCTCGTTTTCGTTCAGTATTGGAGTAGCTGATTTCAGCGAACACCATCTACGCGGTTATCTTGGCAGATATTGACCTGTTCAAATAAGATAGATTTTGTATCGGCTCTTTCCCAGTAACCTCTAAGTCACGCAACAATGGTTCTATTAAGACGTCTTCAACAGTTCATTCACATTCTGTTAAATCGATAACATTCAGATTATACACGTCCTAATCTCATGCTCGAAAGTTTTCGCCTCCTCAGTTGGCGATGTGTGTTTGGCCTTGCAAACATGGTAAACAAAATGAACTCCGGGACACTGATTTTCATAAATAATTGTTACCATATCAGACGTCGTCGATTTGTCGCATTTTGCATGAATTTCAACAAAGTAGTATAACACGTGAGACACTTCGTTATGGGACTAATCAGCTTTTACGAAACGTCTACATGAAAACTGATGCGTTTTGTTTCCTTTTCGAGTTCATACTGTCAGGGATGCGACTAGCACTGTATAGTTCTGTGTGCACAAGTAGTGGTGCATTGGTGCCAAGGTTGTCACGGCAGGGCGGTTTCGAGGATGAGCCCCAAATTTCAAAAATGCTTCAATAGCCTGCGTCTCATATAGCCTCTGACAACCAAGTACAGCTCCTGGCCTGCACACGTGGTACTATGTGACCCGGCGGAACTGCTTCTACTGACAGAAGAAAAGGCAAAGGCGACTGACTGGCGCCTCAAAATCAGCATGCTTCGAGCAGGTGGAGCTCGTTAGTCCATGAAGGCATACCTAGGGAAAGGAAAACCCTTATCTCAAACCTCCACTGCATTGTGGCTACATCCATTCATGGGAAAGTCTTCAAGAGTCAACCTCGAGGTAAAACCTGGAGCCAGAGTCCCGTTAGGCAGTCCGAAATTTATTAAACTTCGTCCTGCCAGCTCCTGCGACGGCATCGTTGTCCAAACGTATCAGCCTAGGTTTTCCTTCTGTTTCAGTGGTGCCGGGGAGAGGAAGCACTTGCTGCATGAGCAACAACTAGTTCTCCATATTGAACTGCCCTGGAGTACATCACAACGCATCAATGGAGAGAAGAATCCATTCCGCTTCTACGGAAAATAACACGAAAAGCAGCAGATACCGGTTAAAAGCTATGACTTGACTGGCGTAGAGCTGAGCGCCCGTGGCTGCTCTTGACGGTGAAAGAGACATCCAGGTCTCATTGGACGGGTACTGCCCGCCTCCAGCTGGGCAGCCCCCAGTCAATAAGGTGCCGTCTCGCCACAGTCTGCTATCCTCATCGAGTGCATGGGAATTAGGAATCAACCGACAAGCAGACTGTATTTTTTCGCACCAGCAAATCGAAATACCAAACAACAAATGTCAGTTGTGACACTTGGGACCTGGAACGTTCGGTCCATGCTTCCAGGATTTCATGACGACGTCTCAAATATCAGAGGCGTTAGAAAGTCCGCCATGATTAACAGCGAGCTAAAGAGCCTGAATGTCGACGTGGCTGCCCTACAAGAGACGCGCTTACCGGACACTGGTGAGCTACCAGAGAGTGATTACACATTTTTCTGGAGGGAAAGAGGTTCCGATGAGCCTCGACTGCATGGAGTTGTGTTTGCCGTGCGAAACGACATACTAACCGAACCGAGTAGCAACGGGAGCGAAAGGATTTAGACTCTAAATCTGACGGGCATTACTGAAACCATTACGTTGGTCAAAGTGTATGCATCGATGCTCTCTGCGACGGCTGCTGAAAAAAACGCTTTTTATCATAACCTCACAGCCGTACTGAATAACGTGCCACAGAAAACTGTGTAGTGGTATTGGGTGATTTTAATGCCAGAGTTGTTGCAGATTACGAGTCTTGGCAAAACTGTATCGGAAGGTTCGGTGTAGGTAAAACCAATGAAAATATGCAATGCCTTTCAGAATTGTGCACACAGTTCAATTTTTGTGTCATTAACACTTTCTTTTGAACAAAACCACAGCATAAAGTCTCTTGGAAGCATCCTTGCTCTAAACATTGGCATCAGCTCGATCTTATTCTCGTTGAGCGGAGTAAAATAGAAAGCGTGCTCCTCACCAGATCATATTAAAGCGCAGACTGCGACACTGATCATTCACTGGTCTGTGCAAAACTAAAGCTCCCCCACACGAGATTTTACCGCACCAAATTGTCTGCTGAGCCTAGGATAAACGTCACTCGCATGTGTAAACCTACTCTAACTGCGAGATCCGCAAACGCCTTCACGGACGAGTTCAACAAAACATCCGAACTTGAATCTGCTTCAGAGAACTGTTAATTGATAAAAAGCTGCATGTGCCGATTCGCACTCTCCACTTTCGGTCCGGAGAAAGCTCGAACGAGCGACTGGTTCGGAGCAAACGCTTCTGAGATGGCTGCTGTGTTGGATAATAAACGCTTAGCATATTTGAGGTGCAAAGGTATGCTAACAGATGAAAACTCACGTCTTCAAGGAGCAGCTAGAAATAAGGGCCAACAGACTGCAAGGCGTGTTGCAAACGAGTTTTGGACTGAAGTCAGCCTCAATATCCAAAAAAGCTGCGGATACCGGAAATTCTCACGTTATGTATGATATTATCGAGAGAGCCATTGGCCCAAACAAACTTATAACGGCTCCCATTAAGTCTTTACCTGTCAAGCCAATTGTCGACAAAACTCAACACATGGAAAGATGGGTAGAACACTTCTCCTCCCTCCACTCTAAGGACAGTACGGTTCTACCGCTTGCACTTGAAAATGTCGAACGGTTGCCGACCATTGAATATCTAGATACCACTCCCACTCCTGATGAGCTCAATGAGGCAATCGACCGCTTAGCGAATGGAAAGGCCCCTGGTGACGACGGAATTCCACCTGAGCTCATCAAATGCGGTAGAGCAGCATTAATACAGCCTCTTTATTATTTGCCCCTTCAGTGGTGGCAATAGAGGGGTGTCCCACAGGATATGCGAAACACAAAGTTCATCACGCTATTCGAGAATAAGGGTGACAGAGGCGACTGCAACACTTACAGAGGAATCTCCCTATTGGATGTTGTAGGCAAATTGTTCGCTAAATTCTTACAGATCCAGCTGCAAGTTTCAGCAGATAGAATTCACTCCGAATCTCAATGTGGCTTCCGCAAGGAAAGATCAACCGTTGAAATGATCTTTTCCCTGAGACAACTTCAAGAAAAGTGTCATTATACGCTGTTTTCATTGATTTAACCAAGGCATTCGACTACGTCAGCAGGAATTTTCTTTTCAGAAAGATTGATCTGATAGGCTGCCCCCTAAGGCTGCTGATACTCGTTATTTGGTTTCACGCATGCATGAAAAGCTCAGTCCATTTTAACGGTTGCAGTTTAGAAGCATTACAAATTCGCCGAAGCGTCAAACAAGGGTGTGTTCTTGCTCCTACGCTGTTCGGCATTTTTTTTTGCTCTGCTTCTGAAGCACGCTTCTAAGACGAGAACGGAAGGCATTTACATACGCACGCGGAGTGATTGCAAGCTCCGATATTGATGGAAACCGAACTCCTGAAAACATTAGCAATACTCGTTCAAAGGTCGTCTATGTGCAATCCTCGCCGTTAAGCTCAAACAAAGGCTTACGAAACAATGAAAGCCCAAATCGGGATGTTGTCAGTATACCCACATGTATTGTGAAAATGCTTCGGACATCAGGTGCACTCCTTCTACGCATCCAATGGTTATACCCAGTCCTTCCCCGCAGACTTTGCATTCTTGCTTGAAAAGGAACTCAACACACACGATCTGGCTGCATTTTTACTTGGCTAAAGAAAATGGAGACCTACCTCACTCAAAATGTTCCCAAGTTTCCATTTTACCCCAACGTTATAGGGAAGAGATGTGTTGAGTGTAAAAAAAATTTGTTTTCAGTTACCAATTTCTCTGGTAGAAAAATATTGTACAGTTTTTGATATCCTCAGTACAATTTGTTCAGACAATACCGTTACGCTCAGACGATCGTTAGTACTATTGATTTTTGTATTTCCTGATAACGTTATCACTCACGGTTCAACGCTCTTCTGTTCGATATCTCAGTGAACACATTTCATCTGTTAAATACGATTCTGTACATAATCAGCTCATCACTTAACACAATAAACTTCTGTTGTGTGCGTTACCCGCTTTCTTGGTCAGTCTGGGTGTTTGAAAATTTCGTCTCGGGAACGTGACATTCTGAGTAGAATTATTGAAGTCATTACAAGAACAACAAGGAATTACCAAAGAAGGATTGTGGATTATATTTACGTGGATCGAAAAAACTGTTCGCGATTCAGATCAATTATTTTTGTACTGCGTGTTTTTGTAATAGCTTGACCGGTCCACTACAACCTTATCTCGTCCCTTTCTCCTATAATATCTTTGTTCTAGTTAATCAACATCGCTGCTTCTCAGACTGTCTTGAAAAAGAAGCAACGGTTGCATGAACAAAAACATGTGGTTCATCATATGATACACCACATCTTCATACATATCAACACATATGAGGCTTTATTTATCTTGTATGTATAATAGCACAGAATGCTGCAGAAATCGAATGAATAGAAAAGATTTATTGAGGGCTGATTTTGCTGGCGGATAGATTCGCCGAACTCACTGGCGAGCTACAACATGCATCAACATATCATATCTTATTTAACCATTCGCCGTCTTGACACGGTTTCTTATTTTTCCGTTGAGTGAATGAAAATTAATAAAAGCCGAAAACTCAAAGGCTTATTTCTCACATTACTTGAACTATTGTTAACAGGAAACATCAGCTTCTGAATGAGGAAAGTTGAAAGTCCGGACCACGTTTACTGTTTTCTAAACAACGCCTCGCACATCAGAAAGGAAACAGAATCAGGTCTAAAAAATAAATTGCTGGAAATTATTAATCTTATTAGCGCACCTCCCAGAAAACTGCTAATCTGAAAAACGAATCCATATTGTTTGATACGTACGCTGCTGTGATGAGTATAGTCTTCCTGAATAACAGATTGCTATGCAATACAGTCTACTGGAAGCAGCACAAACGATTAGCACTGTGAAAGAACTAATTTGAACTTTAAATCAATAGTGTAGTCAATATTTGTGACGCGCGCAACGAATGACGTTTGATATCATTATCACAGAACGGTTTTTGGAAGTGTGTTGCAGAGACATTTTGTATTGTTATCGCGAGATTTTTTTGCTAGAGTAAGGCATATCATTACTATTTGGTAAACAACATATGTTTCGGGAAAATAGTAAATATGATAATGTGAGTGTTATAACTGTGGGTGTTGCACTGGCTTAACCGTCAGTCAGAAAACACAACCGTACTCTAACTCGTGTATTGGCTGAATGCACGTATGACACAAAGTTTACAGTGAATGATAATTACATTATTCACGAACTATGGATCTCGATTGAGGATTTGTTGATAGTTCGTTCACTGTCAATAATCGTTACACGATTACCGATCAATGTGATGCACGCGAGGCATGGAACCTTCGCTGTTTCGCAGCAGGAATCGCGAAATTGATTTACGCACACAGTTTAATCTTTGTTTCGCCACCGAAACCCTGACTTCATATTGTGAGGTGGAACATGTAAATTGTACTACTCTAAAAAAACAGAACAAAAGCATAGAGTGCAACGATTACCAGTTTTTAGATTGGAGACATAAAAACTTCACTAGACTTGAATCCACCAAGCAGAACTGACTGATAAACGAAGGATCGATTCCACTACGATGTGCTAACCTAATGTTGCTGTGCCATTTCGACAAGACTCCACATCCCAGCTCAGCAAACAACTTCATCAGATGCTGCTACGGGAATTATTTATCTATTTGAGAATTGTAAATGCCATGTAGGTCTTGTCAACAACTGTCAGACGACAGCTCGGAGCCGGTTTTTCTGAGATAAGTGAGGTCTTACATGGAAAACGGTCAGCGTTCTCGAATTTCCAACGGAAATCAGCAAATGATCAGCAGACTTCTTGATAATGCGCGAAGAACTGTTAGACGGAAATTACAATCGTTATAGAAAAACTACGGATTCGGGTAACTTTTATGCTGTTCGAGATGAAATAAATATAACCACCAGTACTGATAAACATTAAAGCTACTTCCAACAATCAATAATTTGGTAATCCGATTGTCGACAAAACCCTAGAGATAAAAAGTTGTGTCTTACATTCCCATTACTCAACACTCCAAGATTCACAGATTCACAGTATGCACTTGGAATTGTTGAGCGTTCACCGACCCTTAATTTCCTAGGTACTTCTACTTTTGATGAGCTCAATAAATTAACCGACCGCTTCGCATGTTGAAATCTCTCGGTGACGAGAGAATGCCATCAGAACTCATCACATACTGTAGTACAGCGTTATAACAGCCTGTTTAACAATATTTTCCTCAGTTTTGGCATGGGGAGTGTTTTCCACAAGAAATGCAACACTTGAAAAAATGTGAGATATTCGCAAATGAAGGTCAAATGAGCGACAACGATTACAGGGGGATCTCTCTTCTAAACGATGTGAGCCATTTTGTTCGTTTCCGTTTCATAGACCTGTTTACAAGACTAAACTGATATAGTTTACACCGGAAATAAGATTGTCTTTCGGACGGTAAGATCAAACATTGACTTGATCCCCTCCCAGCTCCCAACTCCAAGTAAAGTGTCGAGGACAGCGTATATCAGTAAGTTCTGTTTGAATTTATCTACTCATTGCATTTATCTACGTCAGCATGAAGAGTCATTCCAACATTTTTAATTCTATATTCTGCTCTCAAAATAAGTTTAAACTTGTTATTTCTTCCACCTTCGAATGAAGTGTTCATTCAACTCTAACATTTGCATTTATGAATATTAGCAAAATTGCGGATTTGTCTAATAGGGATGTTTTTCTCGCCCGTTCAGTCAACTCACTCCAGACTTATTCAACATTTACTTGAAAGCCCACTCACCATTTTCAATTTCTAAACTATTTTGGGCAGACTGCATGAAACCCCTAGTTGAGTGTCTGGTTGAAATTTATGTAGATGCGAATTATTTGGTGAAACACATGGAGTTTACAGAAACATATTATTCAACAGGCTTGTCTTGACAACAATATCTAACAGTGACATGCGAGCGCGACTCATCAACGATTTGTCAACTGTTCCGAGCGCTCCTGGATCCCGATCCTACGGTCCTCATCTATTCCGTGCAAGCAGTACAAATGCGGTCGATGGTTGGTTGTAACAACCTTATCCAACAATGGCATACAAGCGCAACTTGTTCGCCATTCTTCTCGTGTTTCAAGCGCATGCGGTTCCTGTTAGTTCTGTCCCTAGATAATGGGTGCATACAAAAGAAACCGTTTGTTAGATGTGTGCAAATTGTGCATGTAAACAAGCATCTGAGAACAAAATTATTTCCAGGAGCACGCGAAGTAATAGCAGGCTTTCTTATCTTGACAGTTTGTTGAAAAAATGTTTTAGGGTATATTTACACATTTAGCCAATGAACCTTACTACAAATTAGCTTTATTAGCTGATAAACTACTTTTTGTTGGTGAGCAGAAGCTTCTAGTTAAAAATCCCAATTAGCGATGACAAAATCTGTAGTCAGCATGAACCAGTATAACAGGTCACATAGCTTGTTTCAATTTTCGCTCAGAAGACAGAGTGATCTTTGGATCTGCATGGCAACTTTGATATTCCCTCAATTGATATATTTGCACTCATCAACTGAAGAACGGATGCAATAACTTGATAGTTTTGAAATCTAGTAACCCGAGATGCCTTACTCCATACCCCTCTGACTAATCTGTGGTGCTTTTTGCCGAGACGAGCATTTCAATATAAGTTCCGAGTCTCTATCCTTATCTTTTACCGACGGATTGATGATCTTGAGACAATGCAAATGAATTTGGTAAAACGTGTCAAATTGGGATGCAATGTGAGATACGACATTCAACATTCGAAAAAAGTTTGATGCTCCACCTTAACAAGGATGTCTCGTTGGACATATCGATTGGGAACTGAAAACTTGACATAGAGCTTGTTGAAAGTAGATCTTTAAGATTGTATTAGTGAACTCCTGAGAAGCACGCTGTACTTTTATAATGAATATTTATTGGCAAACCTTTTGTTAGGTATATTTCGAAGAATATTTTGAAAATTCTATCTGGTAACCTTATCAATGATCATGAGAGTCTACCTTAAACTTATGCGGTGGAGGTCTAAACTACTAGGCTGCAAGAAGATATTGTTCTCTTTGATGAAATATATCACAGAGCAGCAAAGTTTTCACGGTTCTCCGCAATATTGCGTGTAGCGAGAAATTGCTTCTCCAGGGTACATTTGATATTTTTAATTAGAGAAGGATTCGACACGATATTATTCTGAGGTTTAGGATAGAATTCTTTTCTAGAACATCCACTTAAATACTTCCTCGTTGTATGTGATGTTATTGTATCACGCTCACATAACATTTTCCTCCACGCTTCATGTTTTATATTGAATGTCTGCGGCATATTTTCTCTATACGTTCTTCATTTCTTTGGAATTCCCTAACTAAACCTGTGGTGGACTCCCTTTTTCTGGCGATAATTAAGGCGAAATTGTACTTACATATGCAACAGATCATTCGTTAGTCTAGCATTCGATTTTCTCTATTCATTTTATAGTATCGTATTCTTACATCTTCATTCATACCGTTATCATTTGATGTTGTGAAGTATTCAACTTTTAGCCATAAATCCTTGAATAAAATTCATTGTTTAAAGCTCTCCTACAGAAAACAAAAATGTTTCACTCACATCAGAATCTCAACTCACTGATTTCTGTCTTCGTGTCTTTATTTGATGCAATATTCCGATTGATATGAATGTGTCCGAGAAAAATAAATATATTGACATTTCCAGTGATCTCTTCAAGTTTCATTACATCATCTACCCATTCTATTGTGACCCGACTGATAATGAGAACAAGAGGACAATGAACACATTTCATTGAGACGCAGATGGATGGCAGAAAAGCAATCGAATTCAAACGCCGTTCAAATTATCACTCAGATGGCAAAGTGACTTGAGTTGTGATTTGAGTATTTGTAATGGTTGCCTGAGTAGTTTGTTTCTGGAAACTGAGCTTTTCCAAAATCCAGTTCAAATCAACCCTCATTCCTCTCATGGTTTCACGAAAAGCTTTAAGTTTGTATCTGATGCGCCTTCCGAATCTGCCTCGTTTGATAAAATGTTTGAGCATGGTTTCTCGGTCGCATTTTTGTGTTCATGATCTAAGCCGCGTGATTCAATCACAGAAAGCATCACATCTTCTTCTTTGTGATCTAAATATCAATTACTCAGTAATCATGAATTTCAATGACGATTTGTGTCAGCATAACATCACACGGTGCTTGAATTCACAACCACGTAACCAATAACAACAGATCCGTCTTTATGGTTCCGTGCTGTAACACACAAACTTGCTCAATGCTTTTTAGACCATTACAATTTTGAATAACTTTGAATCACACAGCATTTGATCCCCTAGAACAACAGACAAAATGCAAGTCGAGGACGATTGCGATTGAGCATTAATATGCTACACTCAACACGTTAGCACCCTTGGTCATCATTATCTGATCTGTCAATGGATTTATTTTCGAGTGTTTTTACACAAGAAGCCACCACGTTTCGCCCGTTTTATCAACTTTGACGATTTACATATAGCTCAACAGTGACTAAATTGTCCAACAGTTCTCGGTTTTGTGGTTAGTCTTAATTTTAACTTGTCGTCGAATTCGAAAACACACAACGCCTTCACATTACAGGCTAGCGGTGATAATCGTGCTGTGATCGACCTTTTTGGTCTACATTTGGTCGTTTGTCCTACGTAATTTGAATTGGTTGATTTAATGAGGATAACTTTCCCGGTATTCAACGCTATGGGTCTACATGTATACAATAAAATAAACGAAAGTTTTTATACCGCGTCGTAATTTTTATGTATCCCGCTTCTCCATAGCAGATGACTCGTTCGTCTGACGAAGTCTCTGGTTATTGAGATGCAACCTGGTAGTTGGTTTTTTAGTTAACGTTATTCTCAATTATCCATAAGTCAACGGCTTCCAAACAACTTCTTCAATCTTGCGCGTTAAGTAATCTCGAAGAGAAAATGACAGAGAAAATTTTCGAACATCTGTGAAAGAAAATGTGTTCTAAGAATGCGGACATCTCCCTTTAAGCTAATCCGGTTCATCTGGGTCAATGATGAGGCGTCCACATGATATCTCTAAACATGTCATAAAGATTTAGCTAAATTATAATATGTACAGCTGATGCAGTAGTCATAGAAATAAAGAAACTGAAATTATGCTTCCGAAAACGATCTGTTCTTAACACGGTCAACACGACACCACATTAACTGATTTCAAAAGTATGACATAATAATGGCTTTCCTTTTTTGCCATCGTTCGGACATATATCAAATTCTCTGAGGTATGTTCTGTATATAAAAAGATATCATACGTTCTAATCAAGTGTTTTGTCCACAATAATGTGTGACCATATTGATTCAACGCACGAAAGCTATTTTGATTAGTCTACTTCCCATCAATACGTCGTATGTAGCTACCAAATTTGTGAATAAAAATATAAGCATTCAACCATACAGATCAACGCTTCACACATCCATATTCTAATTTACAAAATTTCCTGCGCGAAAGATTGCATTTGGTCAATGTGTATATCTATCCAATGCAATTATTACATTGACATCGATGCAAGGAAATAAGATTACAAACTCACCACAACAAACAATTCTGTATCTTCTTATCCAATCAGTTTCTCCAGTTTCGTCCAATCACTGACTCGAGGCAGTATAATCACATGTCCGAAACAACACAGTGTAAGTAAGTCGTCAGTAAAGTTCAAACGAGTTCAATAATGAATTTCAGCATTTTATAAGGAACTCATATGCGTTTTGTGATCTAAAAACGCTGCTCGCATCTATCGACACTTTGCAGAGCTTCTAGAGCTGCAGAATATATGTCAAATGCAGGACGAACACAAACGTATGGAACAATGTAAACTGACTGATCGAGGACAGTATAATTCAATTAATGGAATTGTGTTTGCAAATCAATTTCAAATTCAGCAATCCTCTACCTTGCTGGCGGATGATGAAAAGCAAAGTCTTGAACGTATTGAATTATCGCTGATCCAATCAAAATCTCTGTATCCAAAATGTCGGTGACCCGTTTTGATTGTGAAGAAAATAACTTTGAGGATGGTTACCGTCTATCAATAGCATTTTCATTAGAAATTAATTCACGAATCCTTGCAATAGACCACAAGCGGTCAGACTACTTAATTGCTGTTCACTGGCGATTGTATTATTCCGCATCTGTTTTCGAGCAGTGAACACTTTCTGAATTTGTTTGTACGTAAATTTACGGAGTTTATCGAAATTGTTTCACTGCACAACCACTTTGACTAGCCAACTCGCAGATTGGTCCTGGCAAACCTTCAACCTTGGACCTTGTACTAACGACTGAAGCAACCGCCAAAGACGAAAGTTTGACCATGCGGTGATTGTCTCCGATTATGTATGTAGTGAGGAACGATTGAGCGAACAAACAAAATTTTTACAGAAAATCAAATTTCAATCCTCCGGAATCAGTTTTCAGGATACACAATCTGAAGAGTCTGATTTCGAGGAATCTGATACATATTTCAATGAATTTCTAAATTTCATGAATAAGAAGATTGGAGAAAACTCAAGTTTTATACCACACAACTGCAACTACAAATACTAGTTTGTTGAAACATTTTGTGTATGAAAGGAGAGTCTCGAGTAACTAGTAGAATGTTTTTACGTGCGCAAGTTGCAAGCAATTCTGTGAGATGCTGTATCACGTCACGAGACTTGTAAGACAAGATCGTAAGCAGTTGCAATGCCACTTGCTTGAGAGACCAGGAAGGAATCCTAACCTAGTCTACTTGGTGGTAAATACGAGAGAAGAAATCAAACCAGGCGTATTCTTTGTAGAAACTACATATTGATTGTCTCATTCTTCTCAAGATACAGCCAATGCCTCAGTCAAATCTTACCCACTTATCTTTAATCCTAGGCGTTGTATCCATATCAAGTTTAACCAAATTCGCCACGTTTGGAATAATCAAGTTAAACGACTGTCCATGAGTATGTGGTTGGGCTGCAACTTTGTCAACGAAACCAATAGAAGTTCAACAGCGCAGACAAAATTATTCTGACAATACTTCGCAGAAGTCAAATTGTTTTCACTGGTATTCTTACGCAATTATCTGACATCAGCCTACATTGATGAAATATACCACCGCATCGGTGAGCATGGAATTTACTACATCTATGAAGGCGAAAGGCATTTATATAGCAAACTATACACCGGTAACGCTAATTCTGGTATACTCTAAATTTATAGAACGCATTGTGACGGTGCATTGGAGAACATAAAAAAAATCAACGTATTTTGAACGCAGCATAACACGGTTTTAAATTGATTCCTCGCAGTTTATATAACCTTCTTACAATTTTCGAGGGTAGGGTCAATGCATTAGATGGAGGTTTGGCTTTACCTGTTTGCTACATCGATATCCTGAAAGGTCACAATAGAGTCAACCAGGAAATTGTAATAAAAAAGCTCGAAACTTATAGAATAACGGAAATGCTGCTGGATTGAATGAAGGACTATGTTGCTGAGAGATACGTTCAAGTTCGCGTTGAGAGCATTTTATCCAGATAAATATACGTCACAATGGGGGTTATGCTAGTTTCGGTGCTTGGACCTCTTATATTTTCGGTGTATATGAACGATTTATTAGAGAATATTCATTGTAATTAGTTACTGTTTGCCGATAATAGTAGGAGATGGAAATCTATCAGGTGTGTTAATGACCGCATGTGGCATTACAACGGCATCTGTTCACTGTATTCCGTCTGGTCGCGGTTGAATGCGTTACTTTTCAACAATGCGACATGTAGAATGCTGCAGGCTTGGAGAATTTCTCCACCACGCTTAACAGCTTCGCACGCAGGAAACTTCGTATGGTCGAAAGCTAGTGGGTACATGCAGCATGACACTGTCATGGCACCCACGCCATTTAGTATAATAACCGCTTGTACATCAAGTATAAACCCACCATCCGCCATCTCCTCAGTGATTATGCGCCCGAAACGGCACAGTTGCCAATTATGAAGCGGGTATTTAACACGTTACTATCGTTCGGTATATCCCGTGCATGCTTTTTGTACCTCTTCACTATAACTTCATCGCGGCCATAAACCGATGCACCGGAGATTATTCGTTTCTCCTCACTACTCAGGTACACATGCAGCTCTGCAGAACGTGGCATGCGCTACTCCAGGATTAACGACGCTTGTCGCCATTCTATGCGGTAACAGGGAATACACGCATTCTCCGTATATTCCATCCAAGTACACATGCACCTCCCGCTGTGAAAAACGTGGCACCCGCCACTCTCGGATCAACGACGCTTGTCGCAATCCTACCATGTAAACTTTAACATCAGCACACGAGGACAAAACCAAACATATCAGATAAGGTCCTTACCAGCCCGACTACACTCCACTCAGGTTTCTACAGGCGAGGCCGTTTTCCATCGACAATGGGGTGCAGGAATTTCTCAGCACGGAAAATGTTTTCCAAGCATCTGAATCTTTGTTTTCAAGCCTACATATGTGCCTACATCTGCTCCTACTGGGTTCATACTAACACCATGCCAGTTTGTTTACCTCATGTGATTCAGCTCCGACAGCAAGTTTACTTCATGTGAGACGTGACTCGGCTTAGTACTTATCGGTTATTGTGTATCCTATATTGGTCACCACCGACAATCGAACCACGCATATCAAGTGCCCTGGCTGACTTCGAAGTTATCAGTTGCTGAGAGACTATGCTGCAGCATGAAACGACCTAAAACCGCTTGACCAGTTCAATTGTCAATTGCTGATCAGAAGTCTTCTCTGACCAGACTTCTCGGAAGGGAACTGTGCAACAACATTGTTTCACTGGACATACCAATTGACCTTGATAACTCAATTTCCGTTGATTCGTGTTCCGTGATGGATTCTGCTGCACCTTCGTGCACCCTATGGCTACCGCGATGAACCTGATGGACAATATTTCATTGGACAGTCCACTCCACTATTACCTTTCTTCGCATGAATGTTTGCATTTTCGGTACAAAGACATGCACAACATATAGGAGAACACTCGACTTCGATCATACGAGTTAGAATGGAGTTGTTCTCGGCCGCTTAATTTGAAGGCACTGCATAAAGCGTCAACTGCAGGCGGTGGCTGATACGATATTGTTCTAGGATGATGAACGCACATAACGCCACCGGCATGACACCGACATCGATTAGCAAAATACAGTTTGGATCTGTGAGCCTCGCAGGATATATTATCATTCTGGAATATTAATCGTGAGTGATTTTCGAAAGCTGCGGAGCATATATACATCATGCGCTGGTGATGTTAGTCCATGGTCAGCATCGACCAAAGAATGACAGCTGGAATACAGATGTTTTGCAGAGAGCATCGAATTGCCATCCACGAGCTACTCAATAATCCATACGTCATTGAGAGCCCCTAGTTCATAAACCCTTCCTGGTGATTTGTCAGGAAATCAAAACATTGTCTGTCTTAAATTCGAGAGTAATTGTTCTCAACCGTTCACATGCTCCGCAACTCCTATAGAAAGACTCGAAATAAATAATTACTGCACGGGCATGAATACGTTGAAACATTGAAAATGATTAACAGAATATCACATCATTCGATACCAAAAAGAATAGTCGAGCGCTTTCAATCCCATAGAATGATGACTCGCACCAAAAATTCTGCGTACACTTCTGATTCCAAGGTCGAAAGCAGATAGCTCAATATATGAAAGGTCGGAGTTTCATAACAAACAATTGAGCACTAAATCGAGGCCGCAAAACGATTTTAATGTTCCGCTTCGAAAATATCGCATATATCCCGTGTCAACAATGACCTTGAGCTGAACAGAGAATGTATCTTTCCAATTGATCCCGCGTGACTGCTTTTGTTCAAAGTAGCTTGAATGCCCTGGCGATTAAAAATGGTCTAATCTTAATAAGTCAAACACACCAGTTTATTCGCGTGACTTATCGGTAACCTTTTTTTTTCTCGATCTGTTGGTTAAACAACCATCCTTTTAACCAAATTCGGGTGATGTCTGAGTTTTTAACAGCAAAGTAACGTAGAATATGGCGCAAATCAACTTAAATCGCACAACATAGTATTTGCTACACGTCAGTATTTCCCTAAATCTTGATTGTAATTAACCAAATTAACGATAATGGTTGCATCCATATTCATGTTTAAATCATGTTATCCAGTAGACAACCATTGTTATTGGCCTTCTACGGTCGATGTCGACCACGGATGTACATCACAATCGCATGAGGTTCATGTTTGTCATGTTTCAGAATGACTGAACATTTCGATTCGCGAGGAATAAACTCTCCCACAGCGCCGGCACTTATAGTCAGAACTCTTTTGTTGTGCATTAGTTGCACGCCGGCTGCGTGATTTGCGTATCTGTGATTTGCTGTATCTGCTCCTCTCCGGCTTGCAGACGACGCTTCACGCGATGCCTTCGAAGTAAGCAGTCAAGAGGAAGTTCTTCTTAGCTTGTGAGATCAATGTCAAGAGCTTCGATATCCGTTCTGCAAACATCTTTGTTTCTGCAATTACGGTCGGCCAAATAGTCGACTTCCTAATTGCAGCTCACCTGACAACCGTAGACTGTTGCAAAATGTGTTCTTGGTGAGCTAATTTATCGCTAGAATAGTAAATCTATGAAAGCTAGATATATTTGCTAATGAACGGATCACATTCACGAATCGTCTATTCCTCGCTAAAGAAAAAAAACAAGATTAGGTTTTCAACGGTTTACAACAACTCCGAAGAAAAAAACTGCGGTGTTTGAGTCATTGAGCACTGGAGGCAGATTGAAACAACCGTTGTAAAATGGAGTGTTTTGGATACACACACAGATGTATACTTCCAAAAATGCAATGTCTCTTTTCGGATAGCTCGGGGTTACATATATGTGCTCAGACAGCAAATGTTTAGCTGTAATCAGTCAGAAGAGCATATGGGAATGTGTGCCTAAGTTAGACAATAAACAGCGTAAATTGCGATGCAGTTTCAAAGCGTTTTACATTCATACTGACCAGGCTGATTTGGGATTTTTTTATCATGTTTCAGAAGATTTCAATCACGACGTTTTACACGTTCATATTGACAGCAAAATGCGAGTGGGACAACGATTTATTTACTCTACTTAGTTATGTTATTGCTTTTTTTGGTTATTATAATGAACATTCAAACTGCTTTGTGTAATAAATGCACGGGATAAACGTTCACAACTCTATTGGTGGAGTCAGCCACATAATAGTATATTACATACGACATAATACACACAACAAATCAATCGCTTTACAGTTGATTCTAATGTCGTTTTCTGAACTGTATACATAACCAAGTAGATACATTCAAATAAAAAACCTTTTACTCAATCCTACACTGCAATTGCAAGTATTTTGTTTCGAATATGCTTCGGAAAATTGCCATTGTCACCACAATACTGCTTTTCTGTCATTATAGATTCTCGAATCTGAAATATTGAATAACGTGCTCAAATGGTTGGATTCATAACAGTAATGAATCGGTCAAACGTCTTACTTGAAATCTACCAATAAATAGCTCTCGCTCGATGAACCACGAGGTTCGAATAAAAGTCACCAATGAGGCACTCGAAGCGCTTATAAACGATCAAAATATTGTGGTACTCACATACGCAGCACTTGTTGGATCCTTTCACCTTCCAACATCTATTTGTAATATTTCATGTGAATTTCGAAATCCAAACACTTTCCCATTTTTTCTTGTTTCCTACTGCACTTTTGTTTTACTCTTTCTCACTGAAAAAATTGACTCAATTTTATCTGCGCCATTTTCCCGTTTGGACTCGTGTGCGTAACGTGATACGCGCTCGATATTGTTTTTGACATTGATCCGGATTTTTACCCAGTTGACCCCAATATTTGAGGTATTTTTTCACTATATTTCAATTGCTCCAATACAGTACCGCATTTATAGACAAATTCGCTTTGGGTTCTGATATACCTCTGGGATTTTGCGCGTCACTCAAATTGGGACGTTTCATTGATTGTCAAATACAATCAAAATTACTCAAATAGATATTAATACATAGTGCTCAATTAATTCGGAGTGTTCATCCGTCTTCCTGAATTTTGATTCGACATTTTCAAGCAATAGTATAGCAGTGGAATGCTCGATAAAGATTTTACCATGTCGCTCGAGAAGAAAATCTCTGCTGAGTTGGATTTGATTTTTGATACCTTCCCTGAGGACACTTTCACTAATGATTCTTTCCACAGTTCATCTTCTCAATCTTTGCAAGCATATGGACACTATTTCGCTGAACCTGCAGAAGCAAGACTCGATGAAATGGAAAGAAAACGAAAAGCAAGAGAAAGGAGAAAACTAGAGCAGGAAATCGCTATCGATAAAATCGAAATTGAGATAAAGGAGAGAAAAATAAGAAAACTTTATTTAGAAAGAATACTGAGTCTTCTTGACGATGACGAAAATTATTTCGAAATTACTGTCGCCACCGAAGTTCGAACCTGGGACCTCACTCCCGCCAGCGATGCACATAACCACTGCACCATAACCACATTGACCTGTCGTCCAATCCAAAATATCCAAAGGTTTGACCGCAATAGCTCTGGTAAACCAGAAATTCCGGTTGATGTGTTTGATCGAAAGGCACCCGTTGCTGATCTTGATGACTTTGTCACGATTCAGCCTTTTTTCACAACGTTGTGGACGTCCTGCTTGTTTTAGCTCGCCTTGTTATAATCGTGATAATTTGACCACTGATTTTACTGAGACTGATTTGACGACGCGATCAGGTCTGTTGAAGACACATCTGGATATTCCCACGAAACTGGTATTTGATTCCGGATTTGACGGGGGACCTGGCCGAGCTGCTGATATGTCCATTTAACGTGATCGGTGAAACAGTCCGGAAGGTTGCGGTGGTAAAACATCGAACAATGAAGTGTCACCAGTCCACGTGATCAGTAATTATGCTGATACGAATTCCCGTGTGTGTGTGCATCGGAGCAAAATCTTGTTAATGACAAAATACCTTCGATTGACATGTGTGCAGATCTGATGAAGAATGAAAGGAAAATAAAGTCCGCGTGGAACGAAAGCCATGCTGGCTTTGGAATGCGGTGTTGCTTCTTTCTGTTCCGTCAATATCGCCTTCGACACTGTTTTTCTGACCTGTCATTATCATATTGCTTTACGGACCCTTTTGTTTATTTTGACCTTGATTTAATGCGCACAATTTGTCGTTATCTCCTTTGCGTGAGACGGTCGGACATTTGAACTCGATTTGATTTTGACTCGTGTACGTAACTTGGTACGTACACGATATCGTTTCGACATTGACTCGGATTTACCCGGTTGACCCCAATATTTGAGGTATGTTTTTACTATATTTTGATTGCCTCAATACAGTACCGCATTTATAGACAAATCCGCTTCGGGTTCTGATATACCTCTGGGATGTTGCGCGTCACTCAACTTGGGACGTTTCATTGATTGTCAAATACAATCAACCACTGCATAACTATTTTCTAGTTGTTCCTAGTAACCAGGTGGAGACAGTAAGATTTGAGCAATACTGTTGTTTGGAAGAAATCACGAAGCATATAAATAAACATTATAATCTTGCCCGGCTCGTGAAATTTGAAGGATCATATGATTATAAACTGAGTTCTACATTATCATCTCATGTAATTATAATCAAAGTTGGTTGGGCAAATCGTTTGCTAATAACATGTCTATCTTGCAAAGCACTCAACACGATAAAATCGATAATATCATGGTACTAACTAACCTTCGGTGTGTAGGTGAACCCATGACACCGTGGTCTTACTTCACAAACCCGCTGACACTGATAGGGTTTAAAGACAGAATCCAAAAGCGTGTTCCACCGAAACTGACTATTCTCAAGAATTCTTCACGTGAATCTGTTCGTTGTACACTCCCGAATTAACGTGTGCTCTGGGTACAGTGAGAAGCAATCTTTCGATTGAGCGGGTTCATCAACTGGTTTGACTGCCATGGCACCAAATAGTAGAGTCAATACGAGTAATTCTTGCATTTTATCGCTAGCAATTTTGCGAATTCCAAAGCACTCGCTTTTAAATACCGAATGATGTGTACTATGTGAGAAGCACTCATTGGACAATTATCTGGTCTGTCTACAACGTGAACTCGTTGCAATGCTGCTATTATTCGGAATCAGTAGTGTGTGATATATTATCAAAATGTTTGCTTTCTCAATCGATAGTTGAAATATATCCAGGCTTCATTATTTGTTCATTGAAATGATCGTATTATAGCGTTTTTCTTCATGGTGCTTCATGCCCCAAAATGGACAAATCGAACATTAGACGTGACTATGAGAACGAATCATTAACTAAACCCTCATCGTAGCTTGTTTCATGGAAATTCAGGAGTTTTATCCGTTCGAGAAAATGGTTCATGATGCTATGCAAAATAACCCCCAACCAATTTTGAAACATTTTGCATAATTGTGATGTTTTGATCGTCTAAATAGAGTTGGCCGTTGAATGACAGACAGTGTTGCTTGCACCGTTCCGTGTTCCGTGGACAAACGGTATTCAAAACGAAACTGGTCGAATATCAAACATTCGAAATTTATCAAAATGTTAAAATTGTACACATTCTAAATCATAGAAACATAATAAATTAACCTTACAAGACCAGACAATACCTGTAGATACAATCATTACTAATGTGTTCAAAATACATTTTTCATTTATGATATTTAGCTAATATAACTGCTGGCATACGAAATGAGTTACATTTGTGTTACCGGAGTCAGATACAATGTACGAATCTCGAAAACTACATGAGGTTGATTTTGCTTCAACGCTCATCTTAAAAGATCCAAATTTAAAAATTCGCAAACCTTATCTGTAAACGAAATGTAGTGTTGTGACAGCAATACTGTACCACGTGAAAATATTCATATATGCACGTATATCCACACACACTAACACAAACATACTCACCACGACCAGTTTCATAAAGCTCGACTGCAGCAGTAATAACAGAGTTCTTATGCCTTTGATTATATTATAATAATCTAACTGTTCCCATGCCTGAATCTTCATCAAAAATAAGTGGTAGCAATGCAGAAATAAAGTGATAAAAATTATGTTGGCATAATATGCTATACACATCTGATTTTTTAATTTATTTTGCTTAAACATCAAATGCAATTAAACGCGAGGAACCGAGAATTAATCAAAACAGCCGAACATCCTATCTTGAAATGATGGATGGCTTATAAATTACACAATGGATCGTAGAGTTTTTTCATGTGGACTATTCTATACACCTCAGCAAGCTCCACGCTTTTGATTCCAACGAGTGCCTTCTTAACTGACTGAGAAGCTACTCTATCGATCGCAAAGCAAAAGTACGTATCAATGGTATGGTATCTGGGGAAATCGAAGACACCAGTGGGGTCTCACATGGTTCGGTTCAATTCAAGGTCTACAGAAACTACTATTTCGATTTTGACGCAACCAATATGGTTCGGTTTGCGGATGATGGTACACTTTGGATGCGAATCATGTCAACCGTGGACTGTTTGCGCTCACAAAGCGGTTCAGATATATTGACGGATGGTTAGAGTGAAACTCGCGTCGATTTAACTTCAGCAATTGACAAATGTTGGGAATAGGTAATCATTTACCATTCTCGCAACAATTGAAATGGACAACAAAAAAGGGTTGATGAGTATGCTGCAACCTATTTCCTGAATTCTTGTGCCAAGGGATATTACACAACGAAAACACCCACCTGCTGAGTAAGCGCCAGAAAGACCGATGACAACAGCTGCGGAAATCGTAGTTATTCATGTCCCAGAAAAATGGGCTTGGAACCGTTGGTGCGATAGAATTTTAAGATTATGAATTTTAGCCGCATTCGAAGGTATGTAGTTCGTCAATGTGTGTCAAACGAGCTTTGTGTTGCGAGGTCACGAATTGTAGCGGTTGGTACGAAATCAACTGATTACCAAGAGACGTTTCAGGAACAGTGTTCCGGTTGTTTAATTTGACTATAGAGATGGGCGTACTAAGTTCGCTTGACCAATCAGCTTTTTCTTTGGAAATCGCGATTAGCGTCTAACAGGTTGACCTCGAGGTGACTGTGAAACACGGGGATTACGTGTTCATAGTTAAACAGATGAACTTGAAGTCGCAACAATTGGTCAGGTTCTTGTTAGTTACCATGTCAGGTCCCTCTTGTTTATCCGCTGCATTTTATTAATTAGAAATGGAATAGTAAACACAACCATTCGCTACATCCTATTTTTAATTATCCTACAAGTAGACGTCAGACAAATTTCTGAAGACCTTATTTTACGTCATTGAATATTCTGTTACCGTTCCCAGTGGCGAAACATTCATTTGAAATGTTGACACATTATTCGATTCAAAACAATTGGACATGTATTCTTTCTCGAAGGAGTATTTAGTACTCCACGGTGAATCTTCATCGACATTGAAACTCTCAGAATTTTGATACGTGAAATGTTACTTGCTTTGTTTTCCCAGGGCAAAAATGCGCCATATGAAATTGCAACGTGAATCCAACAGCTTCGCTTAACTCTTTATCGCCAGCAATTTATTTGGCAGCCACGCAGCATATGCAATCTTTCTTAAACTATGCTTTACTGGTGACAAACTTGACGAACAATTTAATGACTTCTCAATGGTTGAGGATTTGGACTGTTTCATCTACGGCAAACCATACATAAACCTAACCATTTGCTAGGACGTATTTCTAAACATATTGATTCGCGACTTAAATGTAGCCGTTAAATTATATTTCGAACTCTTCTTTTCCGCCCTTATTGTGGATAATACTTTTACTATCTTCGTGTCATTTTCTGTTCAGAATACGCTCACTGAAGCTATTGCTTACGCCCCCAGTGTCACGACTTTCAATGGAAATGTCGACTCACGGTGGGTAAACAACTCGATTGTCCACATGAAATTATTAACACGGATTCGTTTTTCAAGGGAATTATCCAATTTCTCATGGTAAATGTGATACTAAATGTTCAACGTCAACAAAAGTTTTTCAATTCTGATAAGTAAATTTTTACATGCTCCGGTACCAGTCAAAAAAATGCGCTAGTTGTAATTGCAACCTAAAACGAACAGCTTTCTTGCCTCTCAGTCTCCACAATTCTAGTGGGATTCATGCAGCTCTTGCAATCTTATTTTTTTCATGATTTACTGGTGAACTACGTAGCACGCAATTGAATAATATTGTGAGGGTGAATGACTTGGACGGCTTCATCGGAAGTAAAACGCATTTCCGGGCAAAACCAATATGTTATGCTTTGCACATGCTACAAGGGCACTCGATTCAACATAAACCTAGCATTTCTCACCGTCCCGATTCATCCCTAAGGTCAACATATTCAACGTTCCTACGAATCCCATCACACAAGAGAATGCCAATCAGTCTGACTCTATTTTCAACATCATATGACAAACAACAAGTTAATGGGCTCGCCTTTTATAGACCACCCACCAAAACACTGAAACACTGAAACGTGTCCCGGACCCGGTTGTCAAATCGATCTGATTTCTCAATCGATTATGTGTCGACCTAGAAATTTTTGACTCTGTATTGACCGGCTGTGCCCATTTAGGGTGACATTGCTAACTGAATCTGACATGGGAGAAGTTATCAGTATCTACTCAGTGCTTGACCCGGTTTAACCTGCCAAGTTCAACCCGACATACCATGACAAGCTGTGCGAGATTGTCCCTTTCGTGGCGGGCTTATTAACCCGTGGCCATGCTCTGAAGCTTGAAAAGCAAATGGCACTACTCCTAAAACAAGAATTTACTATGACCTTGTGAAGCTCATCATGCGTTCGTGTTCATTGTCACTCGAACATTTGGTGATCGACGGACTTTTTCACGGCTTCTGATAATATTTTGAGGCGAAATGTGGCGTTCTGCGCGACACTTTTCACTAGGTAAACTCATGCAGTTAAGCGACATCGGTTTCTTCGAATCGACTTCCATTACACGCAGTTAGCACTCAGTCTTGACCTTGTTATTTTAACGTTCGTTCGTAAATTTTTCTGTAAGATTATTGTTGTTGATAACTTTACAAAAGCTCTTTCGAAACATATTATTTCATTTTTTGGGAGGTCATGATACTCATCACACTGTGAGTAGTAATAAAACACATTTAGATTTTGTTGAATACGATCCGCAACGCCAAGATGTCCGTATTTTTTATATCTATCTCCATTAATCAACTAAGCATAATGATGCACTGCAGAAGAAGAAGTAGTTTATTTAAATCAAAACGTATCTCCTTCATTTGTTATGCAAGATGCCCCGCTGATGATTTGGTTGAAAAACCTGTTCAGATTGATTAATCTAGACGTGAAATCTCAACAATTATGAATTGATTTTCTCATCAAACTTCCAAAGTTCCATGTTCAAAGTTTGTTTGGACCAATGGCTTTTTCCATCTCACCACACATACCTCAAAAATTCCCAGTTTTCGCCCTAGAGAATTTTTCGGAATTGATAGATTATCTGAAAAACTGCCCCGTCCGTGACAATTTCGGAACCAGTGGAAAAATAGTAAACGAATATAAACATGCAATTCATTGGCACATATATCATCCCCTTGACCAAATAGTGAACGAAATTAAACCGATTGGTTTACCGTTTGTTTCCTAAGGAACTCTGTAACGTCAAATATGGCATAAGCATCTAGTTGGAGGATTTTCTGAAACAAATTGTTGTACAAGCATCTGGCAAAAAGATTTCCTGGTACAAATTGTATGTATCCATGCGTAGCAACTCCACCCTACATCACATTTATGTAACATGAGTTTTATACAAACGGATATTTCTTCTATCATTGCGGACAAATACATGACATGTTTATCTAACTGAAGCTACAAAAAGATATTGCAACAAAGCGAAGTTATGTCTTCGCAATGTTTCGTACACCGAAAGATTGCGACGTCTGGGTCTATATGACTCTAATCAGAAGGAGAATACGACGAGATATTATTCTGATTACCAGCATTGTGTCAAACGAAGGACATCCACCAAAACACCTGCTTCATTGGTGCGATTGTAAGTGTCTCGCGGATAAAACATTTTGATATACGTCTCATTTTGACGTCATCTTATCGTCAAACGTGCTATATTTCTTTGGTAGGTCCTAAACATGCAAAAAATAAATCAAAAGCAAAGAAAGCTATCAAATTGAACGCGATTAAATTATTACTAAGATGAGAAAGTGAATTAGGTTGTGATTTGATTAAGTGTAATGTTGGCAGGAGCGGTTTGTTACTTTGAATGAAGCTTTTTAAAAAATCAATTTCAAACGATTTCTCAGCACTTCACATTTCTTTACGAAAATGATCATACCTGTATTTGGTACGCCTTGCCAACCTATCTTTTTTTTGATAAAATGATTGAACATGGTTCCTGGATCGCCTTTCCATTTGCACGATCCATGCCGCGTGATTCAATCACAAAGCGCTATTTCTCGGCCTCTTTCGGATCTGAAATAGCAATAGTTCAGTAATCATGCATCTCAATCACGATTCATGTCATGATAACATCATACGGTCTTCGAATTCACAACATCGTAACCATTAGCAACAGCTCAGTGTTCGTGGTTTCGTCATGGTTCACGCAGACTTTTTTGATCTCTTTGAAACAACATGACAAAATTAACGGGTACATTAAAATAGAAAGACGAGAGAAAATCAATATTTGATGAATTTTCTAATTCTATGTGAACAGAGTGCTGGAGATTTTACTTTTTTTAAATCAACGGTGATCACTAGTGTCGATACCGTATTGATCGAAACGTATTTGCTTCTAATTCAAATTATGTTGAATCAATAATTTGAAGGTGCAAAAAATTCACATTCCTACGGGTGGAGCTTTCCAGCATCACTTTATCATTCATCAAAATCTGAGAAATATCTGTAGAAGTTCCTTGTAAGTAATAGCTAATATATCAGCGTTTCATAGTGGTCGTTAATTGTCGGAAACAGCATGTTGAGGTTACCAGCACTTAAGCTTAAACTCGAATGTTATATGCGATGGCAAATGACGAAAGTCAGCCATGACATTTTGCTGGTTGAGACAACTAATCGAGATCACAGACAATAGATGAATATATCGTGATTAGGTGTATTAAGCACGTTGTTCATAATTTTATATCGTACTTCAACCAAGCTGATGATTTTTTCTCTATAATAATGTGTGCAATCATCTTGCATCCCAGTGTGATTCAAAAAGTCCATTATTGCAATAAATAATTATTTTTGATTGTACGAAACACGGCAGATTCTGGGAGGTGAAACATTAGGGCTCATTAGGCATATTCCAGAGGTTTGAAATGGCATCAGCGACGTGTGCTCAGAATACACGCAATATTTCATCCTCCATAATAAGAGAATAGCATTAGGCGATAAACCACCAGACAAGGACTATCGTGATTTAATACTAATTCGGTATTCGGAAGGTTTCTACGAGATGGAACTACTTGCAATTTGTCAGAGTCATTCTACAAAGAAGGAAAACTTTTCAGAATATCTAACTATGGACCAGTAACACCACTAGCCGTGATCTCTAAATTGATGGAGCGCTCCGTAGCAAACAGCGTACATAAACATCTGTATAACAATTGATTGCTCGCAGTCTAACAGCAAGGCTTCAGTGAAAGGCACCCTGACCTTCCAAGCCTTCTGCTAGCCTTCGGTGACTGTAGACAAGCTGTAGACGAAGGTTGCTTTTGATATGTCAAAATCATTCGACCGTATGAACCACACTCTATTACTACAAAAAAAGCATTGTGGCACCATGGGTTTATTACTATCCTGCTTGATGGATTATCTTCGCGACTGTGTTATTCGAGTAAGGGTTCATGGTGCTTTGTCACGACCCATTGCAGTATTAAATAGCGTAACGCTGAGATCAGTGATTGGACCAATGAATTACCTTATATTTGTGAACAAATAACCATAATTCATTCACAGCAAAATCTTGTTATTTGCGGATCTCATTGAGCAATAGACGAAGTGACACAACTGAGTAATGCAGCTTCAGCTGAAATTAAATGCCTAACACGCTGGTCAGTTCGAGATGAACTCCCTTATAATGTCAGAAAATGAAGGGTTTTGACTGTGAGAAGACATTTCAACTCGTCTCGCATACGTGGTTACCATATTCCTGATACTAGTGACAAGGAGAAAGAGTTGGGTGTGTTGGTGACCATAACTTTGAAGCTGTAACATAACGCCACAGCTGGCTATGAAAAGACGTCAAGAATAGTTCTTCTGCAATAACGCGTGTATTGGAGTTTCCCCAAGCAAACTGTTTATCGAATAATTAATACGCACTTGATGCCAAACTTTGAGTTTTTTGTTCTGGCTTAGTCACCCTGGCTACAGAATTACATCAGCACAATGCAGAGAATTTATCATCGGGCCTACAATCTCGTATGTGGTGTGAAGCACAAAAATTCCGTATTACACGTCTCAATCAATTTGTCTCTGGTTACTGCCATTCTAGCGTTGATTTGATTCTTAATTTCAATATATTGCATACACGAAACCATCTTCAGAACAAACTATTTACACGATTGCCACCCCGTACCAGCCAGATTCATGACTGCACAGTACTCATTCCTTCCTCGATACTGCAATCACAAAGGTATTCATATTCTGTGCGTGTATGTTTTACCAGGAAATACCGACCTTGTAATGTTGCTCATTCACCCAAATTTGATATATTCATATCGAACTTGGACAAATTCTTGTTGAACCATCCAAACATTAGGCTTATGTATTCTACACGATTCATCCCATACATCGAATTAAACGCTACATCTTGAGTCCATACACTCTCATGTGGCGTCCAACAAACTGAAAACAGTTTCTGCCATATGGATGTTTACCTAATTCCTGAACCGTTGAGTAAGTAAACAGATTCAGGTTATACTATTTATGTTATTTATAATTCCCATGTACTTTTGTGATGTTTATATGCTTTTCAGACTGTAGAATTGAATAGTCTTGAATTTATTTGCACGGAATAAAGGTCAAAAAGGCCTCAAGACTTATATCGAACATACGCTTATTATGTGTGTTTACAACATTATCGGTTAGATTGTTTTAAATGAAAACGCACCGCATAAACGTCGTCTACATTTGAGTCTATTACCTTACATTTTATTTTATAAACTCTTCTTAGGCGGACGGTAAAAGTTCAACATCAAGGTAGATTAGCAATGACTGTAACTTCGCTGACGAGTCAATTCGAAATATGAACCACATCGAACTGAATCACACAATATTGTTTAATTTATCTCTCCCGCTGTTGTGCGAACCTTATTGTTTCCCTGACTTGGTCATCCACATCTAATCAATAGCTGATATGATGAAATTATAATCCGTTTCGGACTGGAAATGAATGTGTGTATATGAACCATCGGATGTGATTCCCATTGTTGTTGTTTGAATTTAAGTTTATAATTTGGCAACGGAATACATAAAGGTCATGAGACACCTAGGAAAAAAACTGAACCAGGTGGTTTTTTGTCAACAATTCTTGTCTCGTCTGGCACCGATTGAGTGAAATAGGCCTCGTATTGTTGAGCTTAGTAGTTATTGAATTTATGAGAAGTAGCCAGAAATAGTGATGTTATCTAATGTTCGGATCAGATGGTTAATCGAATGAAATCTCCGTGGGAATATGGAAAACCATACACATATGTTTCATGTATTGGCAACGGGCATACACAGCAAATAAATTTTCAGTAATCCTGAATGTATAAATTTTGGACGAATGCTCGAACACAATTGGCAAAATCATATGACTGAATACGACTTTGAAAACAACGTTGAGCTATATTGAGGAACCGGATATGATAATGTCAATCATGGAAATAGAAAAATCGATCTATATTCTATAAGCCACACGCTCAGAAAACGATTGCTCAATGTCTCGGGACAAAACAAATGGAAATATAGCATCTGAACTCATTGAAAAAGCATACCAGAGTATACTTCATAGCCGAATCGGAACTTGCCGGAATGATGTACCCAAATTTTGCAACGAACCCGCGAAGTAAACCCAATAATGATGTGTTGTTGCATCCCTTTAATTCTCTATCATTACTAAAAATAAAATTAATTGAATGAATTCGGTGTCTGTGGCAATTATGATGCTTGGGAGAAGACGTTTAACACGATGAATTTGTGTTCTCGATATCGGTCGTGTATGTTTCTTAGCAAATGACTGACAGTCTGATTCACAGGAGAAGATTTCTCCTAGAGCGCACACAGCGATTCATAGTACTGAGTCAATCGGTGATAGTTACACTCCGGCACTCAGAAACGAAGACTAATATCGGATTGCCAGTTTCCGAATTACGTTTTACACCGTGTCTCATGAGTGAGCAAGTTTTTCATTACTCGGATGTTAAATGACAACAGCTTTCATATCTTTTTCGAAAATCGTTCAACTTGTCCACAAGTCGTATATATACATCAACTATCCATAATATAGATTACATTCTGTGCACATGTCGAAGCATACATAGGCGACAGTGTCGCATTGGGGTGAAAGTTCTTTAGAATTCAGTTCCAGATATCAGTTCAGCATCGTTTGATTCATTCATCCACGAAATGTTGAAGGTTATAACGCATACTACTTCGATAAAACGCATTTAAATTCCTAAGTAGTCTTCATTTTACTGCCGTAAGGTAGAGAGTATGATAATCACGCAATGTGTACTCTCATATTTGTATTTAAGTCAACTCGCAGTTTCCCAGGACAAAACACGTTAATCGGAAAAGGATGGTTTGTGATCTGTCGATTCACTTAACAATCTCTGTGTCTAGCAAGAGTTTCTGTGTAAGGGTTGGACCAAGTTTTGTGAAATAATGTACTGGATCATGCTGACAGGTTAAACAAGTGATGATCAAAGGCGATGCAATCATTCGACCAAAAAATTAGTTCTCTCTCATGCTGACTGTTATTCCAAAGTCTCAGTATGCTGACTGATTACACATGTCAGCGACATTATTGCGGGAGTGTGATAGGTCGTTAGTGAGCTTATCACCTTGAGTCAGAAGACCAGAACGATAGTAAAATATGTGCCTAGCTGAGAATGGAAGTATTGTTCATGTTTATGTTGTTTGTAACTCGGTCATTTGTACAACAAATGATGGGAGGCGATGTCATCTTCCTCAGAAAGGAATTTGGTCTTCTTCCTGATTACTATTCCTCCAAACTCTTAGCATGTTGACTGAATAAATACGTCAGCGACAATAACGCGGGAATTTGATAGCTCGGTATTGAGCTTATAACCTTCAGTAAGAAGACTAAAACGTTATTGAAATATGTGCTCACGTAGGAGAGGAAGTAGTGCATACGTTTATGTTGTTTGTAACTCGGTCACTTGCAAGCTTTCTATTGTTGGATTCATTTTCTGGATAAGCTCAAATTAAAAACACTGCTTCAACAGCACGTGTCACATGTAGTCGAAGACAACTATGATGAGCTCCGCGCATCAGACATGGCCTTTAATTGACCTGGCAAATCTGATTCTGCTGACAGAAGAGTGAATAAGAGCATTTGACAGAGGCTGAAAAACCAGTTTTCTTTCAGCAGGTAGAGCAAAACTTGCGTACATTGTTAGCAGGAAAACAGATCGATAACAAAACCACTGTTAAGCTCTCACGACATACGCACCTTCAAGGGAAACAACCACTGGATGTGTCTGTTTTATGTGAATTATTTTTTTTTGTACTGCGTGTTTTTGTAATAGCTTTACTGGTCCACTAAAACCTTATTTTAGCCACTTCTCTGATAATATATTCGTTCTAGTTAATCAACATCGCTGCTTCTCAGATTCCAGTGTTGTCGTAAAAAAGTAGCAGTTGTTGCATAAACAAAAACATGTGGTTCATCATATGATACAACACATCTTTCATACATATGAACAGAGATGGGGCTTTATTTTTCTTGTGCGTATAAAAGCACAGAATCCTGCAGATTTCGAATGAATAGAAAATATTTTCTGTTGGCTGATTTTGCTGGTGGAGAGATCCGCCGAACTCACTGTTGGGCTACAACATTCATCGAAATATTATAGCTCATTCAACCATTTGCCGTCTTGCCACGGTTTCTAATTTCTTCGATAAGTAAACTTGAACTATTTTTAACAGAGAACATCAGCTTTCAAATGGGCAAAGTTGAAAGACTGGACCATGTTTACTGTTCTTTAAACGACGCCTCGCACATCAGAGAAGGAACAGAATCAGGTCTAAATAAGAAATTGCTGAAAGTTAACAGAAAACTGTTAATCTGGAAACGAACCCATATTGTTAGATAAGTACGTTGCTGTGATGAGTATAGACTGCATGAAGGAGAGATTGCTGGGAAATACGGTCTACTGAGGGCAGCATCAACGAATAGCACTGTAACCAAACGAATTTCAACTGTCAATCTATAGTGTAGGCAATCTTTGTGACGCGTGCATTACATGACGTTTGATATCATCATCACAAAACGGTTTTTGAAAGTGTGTCGCAGATATAATATGTATTGTTAACGCGAGATTCTGATGCTAGAGTTAGGGCATATCATTACTATTTGGTAAACAACATATGTTCTGGAAAAATAGCAAATATGATAATGGGATTGTTATACCTGTGGTGTGTTGCACCAGCACAGCCGTCAGTCAGA
>JACCGJ010010093.1:0-12715 GCA_013407085.1 Atriophallophorus winterbourni
TTTACTTTATTTACCAGATAACGCTGAAAATGATGAACTACCTCACTACTCAATGTCATAGTTTATTGTGGTAAAAATAGCTGCAAGCTTAAAAATAACCACAGGATATTGTACATAATGGGTCGAAATTAAAAGTGATTGTTATGGACGGGGATAATGGGTGCGTTCTTGGACAGTTAAAAGGTTGGGGTTCAAGCCAAAAGCTTGTAGGGTAACCACACGACAATGTTCAAAATATGGGTCCGTGGAAGTTTGGGCAGTTTCGAAGGAATGTGAACGCGAATATACGCTGGAAAGAAAAGAAGGGTGCAGTATCAATGAGTACAAATATGAATGAAGTTAAAAATTGCGCAGTATATTGAAAAAGTGGAGATCAAGGCGCTCCTTAAAAATGCTAAGAGAGGGGGCGGAAATAACTGATGGGGGTAGGGAGTTCCAGGTGCGAGGGACTCGAAGCGCGAAAAAATTGCTTCGGCATTCAAGTCGGCTGTACTGATGGGATAACTTGAGGTGGTGTCCGCGATTCCCGGAAGGTGGGGCCAACGACAGCATCCCGCTGCACGGGTGTCCATCCTCCGTCAAAATGCGGTAAGTCAAAATCATATCGCCGCGAATGCGACGGTACTTGGTGGAGAAGAGATTAAGCACTTGGAGTCGAGCTTCGTAGCTCGTGTAACGCAAACCCTTGACTAACTTCGTAGCTCGTCGTTGGGGCTGCTCCATGATGTGTTGATCGCGCTTTAACCATGGATTCCAGACGGAAGCTGCATATTCCAAGTGTGGTCGAACATACGCATTCAATAGGTGCTTGAAAAGCCGGGGGTCAAACGAACCGAACGCTCTTCTGAGAAGTCCAACATTCCGGTTCGCCACGGTGGATGCCTGGGCGCACTGAGCAGAACAACCCAGATCGTCTTGCGTCAACACGCCGAGGTCTTTCTCCTGCTTGCAGATCTGTAAGCGAGTTCCACCTAGAGAGTACACGGGATCTCCTCGCCGACGCACCAATAGTACGCGACATTTGTCGGTGTTGAACGGGAGATTATTACAAGCGGCCCAGCACTGTAATGAGGTGAGGTCCGACTGTAGATCTCTGTTGTCCGTGGGTGAGCGGATGACGCGCCATAATTTTATGTCATCGGCAAATAGAAGGAGTGGAGATGTCACATATTTTGTAATATCGTTGATAAACAACAAAAACAAACGCGGACCAAGAACGGATCCTTGGGGTACGCCGCAGTAAACTGGGAAAGGTTCGGAGAGCTCATCCCTGACTCGTACACGCAGAGATCTGGGACCAAGAAATGCTGCCATCCATGTTAACAGCGGAGGTCCTATTCCAATTGCTCGTAATTTCTCAAGGAGTATCGCATGATCAACTCTGTCGAACGCCTTGGAGAAGTCTAAATATATGACGTCTACACCATACCCTTCATCAGCGGCTTTGGTCCAATGGTCCTTGGCGAATAGTAAGTTAGAAGTGCATGATCGACCCCGCCTAAAACCATGCTGCCCCGCTGTGAGTACATTCGAGCGCTCCATCACAGTCATAATGTGATCGGCGATAATCGATTCCATCACCTTCGAGAGGACAGGAAGCAACGTGACCGGGCGATAATTTGCTGGGTCACTGCGATTGCCACTTTTAAAAAGTGGGGTGATGATTCCGTCTTTCCAGCCATCTGGGACTTCGGAGGCATCCAATAAACGCTGGAAGTAGTGAGCTAGAGGTTCAGAAAGCTGATCGGCAACCGCCTGCAATGCTTTCGGTGTAATGCCGTCGATTCCCGGGGACGAGTTGGTGCGCAGTTGCAAAATTTTGTTTCGGACGGCCGAAGGGGTAAAATCAACACTTGAAATAAGAAAAGAGGATGAAAAAGGAGGAAGAGAGATATGAGGAGACACCGAAGATCCTTGAAATATTGGCATATAATGTTCCTTCAAAGCATTTGCAGCTTCCTTTGTGGTAGTCGTGTTGCCGTGCTTGGTGGTAAGCGAAGGGATACCAGTACGAACTTTCTGTTTGTTGTTGATAAACTGGTAGAGTAACTTTTTATAATCTAAAAATTTAGCAGTGAGCTTAGTTTGGCTAGATAACTTGTCGTGACGCAGTAATGCTGTGCAATGATTTCGAAGCATACGGTATTGTTCCCAATCGGAGTGAGCTCGACTTACTCTAAAGTTTTGCCAGGCCTCGTTCCTGCTGTGTATCCACTTTCTAGTTCTGCTGCGGATGTATGACTTAGATCCCTCAGGTCTAGTCGGCACGGAAAATGAACAACGAGCTTGCAGTAATTGCCATCCAGTGACGAACTTGGACCAGGTGTCGGTAGACGCACCGACGCACCTATTCTTGCATAGCATTTAGGGGGAGTATTCAAGAAAAAGCTTACCCTAGATGCGGTCCAAACCGTTCTTAAAACTCGCGACAGAACTGCATTCGGGAGACAGATTTTCGAACAAAGCAGGTGGGTCTACATTTGCAGCATGGAGAGAGCATAGCGAAAAGGTCGACTTTTGACCTGAGAATGGGATCACAACTCCTTCATGGAGAGCTAGAAAGTCGTGTCCAAGTAGCACGTCTGAACATAAATCGAGTAATATCGAAAGCTTGACGTTAGGGTAGCGATTACCTTGATGAATTATCGAAACAAAGCAGTGCCCATCGGTAGTGCTGGTTAGGCAGGTAGAAGCCATTGTGATTTGAGTTCGAGATATCGTAATGGGCCACTTATGCTTCTGAACAATGACTTTGGATGCATAACTTTCAGAGCTCCCGGTATCGACAAGTGCGTGCAGTGTAACTCCATTAACAGAAAGTGGTGTGACTGCTTTATATAATGACTGTGGTGCTGCAGCAATCGTAACAGCTGATAGAGTACTATCAACCACAGCCGTAGCCGGTTTCTACCGGGAAGATCGACACACACGCTGGAAGTGACCTTTCTTCCCACCTAATTTGCATAGAGCATCTCTTGCTGGACATTTAGTGCGTGGATGTCGTGTATAACCGCAGAAAAAGCAACTCTGACTACTTACAACAAATGCGGTCTCATGAGACGTGCTGGATTTCTCCACATGATCAGGCACTGGTTGCTTTGAGACATTACAGGTTGATGAAGGTGCATTATCATAGACCACTGACTGTTGATGGGCCATCTCCAACTGCTGAAAAAGCTGAAATGCCGTTTTCAGATCTAGTGATTTTTGTTCAAGCAAGCGTTACCGAGTATGGTTGGATTGCAAGCCGCGGATAAAAGCATCTTGAATTAGTTCGTCTTGGTATTGCTCAGCACTCACTGATTTCAGATTACAGTCTTTAGCTAGGGACTTCAGAGTTTGCAGAAACTGCTCTAAACTTTGACCGCTTTCTTGTCTGGATGTTGATAATACATGGCGAGCAAAGATTTCACTTTTCGGCTGAACGTATAGATTTTCCAGTATGCTCAACGCCTCCTCAAACGTTCGGCTTTCATTGATGTGTTTGAAAACAGATGGAGAGACGTAATTTACTAGTGTCGAGCTTGTTCGGATTCAGGGAATCGATTGATGAGAGAAAGTTCGTAAATGTTTTATACCAGTGTTGCCAGTGGTCTCCAGCATCCGGTGAATGAGGATCAATGTCGAATCGGTCCGGTTTGAGAAAACGATCCATTGATAACAAGTTGTTTAAATTGTGGTGAATTGATTTTAGAGAACCCAACAAGTAGAAAGTAAGAAGATCCGAGATTTGGGCTTTAAACAAGTTGTTGATGCAATATACGGCTGAAAACGGAGAGGGATGCGTTTATATATGGTCACGAGTTTATAATATAAAACGACAGTGCAAGACAAACAGACAACGATATACGACAGTATGAAAGCACAAGCCTGATCCAGGCAAAGTGCCGTACAGTCACAGACTGCACGTGGGCTAGGATACTGTCAGGTTGCCCAGGCCTATATGCAGAGAGTAATACGGATTTATCATTCTCCAAGGATGTTAGGGTGACGCGCAATAGTCTAGGCTCGCCACTATGTACTGATTTAAGATGACTGTACTAACATACAATGTCCTCAGCCTCTGCAGAAACCTTCATTTAGTCACATATCGTCCGCCACTGTTGTGCATTTTGTGACTGGCGAGTTTTGAAACAAGGCGAATTCGCCTCTGACACATTGGTGCATATCACGGTTAGCGCCTCTTTGCAACGGGAGCTTGCTTCTGTGGCCACTCTCTTTACTGCTGAGAACTTGGCACGAGTGTGGCTTCTGCAATCCGCGAAATTGACTGAATGGTTGTTAACGTAGAACCAGTGCAGATCCCCGCAGAAGCAGAAGATGTAGCGAATGTCGAAATAGGCGAGCTTACTTGTTATACACCGTTAGAAACTGCTGTAGTATTGCATAGGAATAGAGAAGAGAACTTGGATTCAAGATTATCCAAGCGCTATTGTTGTGTTTCGAAGGTCTTCTCATATTCATCGATCAGGCTGATCATATAACGTATAAGCGGAGTTTCTAGGTATATCGCGCAAAACCACAGTTTGTTTTCATCAAGAAAATGTTCTATGAGCTCCTTATTTGATAACCCAGAACTTTGAGTATGGTACGAACTGGAGCAATTGCTGCATTTTATGCCATCTTTGACGGAACGGGAACATTGGTTTTTACCACAGGTAAACTCATTCTCGTCAGTTTATCTGTGTTCGTTCCAGTTGATTTTTTCCCATTCAGAAGACCGAGGGATGCCACTACACAGATTCATAATTGAAAGGTTTAACAAATAAATTGAAAAATTATCACGTTGGAACAGCATTTGTTGAGGCATTCTGACTTGAACCCCTGCACGATGTAGTGGCGGTCCTCTTTTCTCAGGGATTGCCTTGTCAGCAGAAGTCACCCATGATTTTTCCGCGAAGATGCTTAAACGGGATTTTATCCCTTCTGCTTTCGATCCGGAAGAATGAGAATAATACCCCTTATCGCTGTTGCGTGTGTACAACCGCTTATCGCCTGAGTAATCCGACCTGACTAATTTTCCGCCATTAGGTAAAAGTGACCATGTTGTCACACTTTTTCGCCTATTATCTAAACCATCGCGTACAAAAGGCGACATGTGACCGATAACCTTCTTCTATTCTAACTCATTTCTGCAAACAATTGAACTGTGTTGGAAAATTTGGACCTCGGCATTTGTTGGACAGATTTCGTGATGAAGCGGTGTGTATTTCTAAGCATGTCCACAGCAGAAAAGCCATACGCACCCCAATGCAGAAATTCGGAGCAGAACTAAGAAAGTAATTGCATTACGTATTCAAGCTTTGTACGATTATTTTGCTCGCCCAACTCCTTCGCGATTGGAATAATATAGTCGTTTGCGGATTTATAGCATTTCTCTCCAGCGACAAGACTGATATCAATATCAGTGTGAAATGACTGACAAGTTCTTGTAAATCCCCAAACTCCGCTATCATCATATGAACAGGAGGAGAAATGTACAACTCGGTATCCGTCCTTTTCAGTCTTCAAGTCGCTATCCATGACCTCTGTTGACGTACTAATGCACTGTGATCGCACTTCCCATCCATTTTGAGGTGATATATATATATTTTTACACAAATGAAAAAGTGCCACCCGGCAATGCACGAGAAAAAGAAGGAAAGAAAAAAGGTACAATATGAGGGGGGATTTTTTTGTCCATTGTTCCACATGTCGATTTTTTGATTTTTTTGTTTTTTTCACAAATTTGAGGGGGGAACACAAAATAGAATGCACTCTCTCCACTGTTGCCGGTTCTCAGCCATCGTCGACAGCGTGTCAAGCCACAGACACTCACTATCCCTTGGACCCCACCCAGGAAGCCGCGTTCGTCCGACCCGAGCTAAACCCGACGTCAAGCGTTTTAAGGCCTTCTTCCAGGTCAGCGGTTGTCCACCTGAACACCGCCGCCAGCCTGGGCCAACCGACACACGCAGCGCGCGGAAGGGTAGGCGCTCAGGCTTCATTCTCAAGACATGCCCTAGCCAGCGGAGACGGAACGGTCGATTAGGTCTCGTAGCATCAGGCTGTCCACACCTAGAACACGGTGCCTCACTTCAACGTTGCTAGTGCGGTGTTGCCACCACACTCGTGCAAGCCTCCGTAAACATCGATGTTCAAACACCTCCAAGCGCCGGAGCTCCTCTGCGCGTACTGCCCAGCTCTCGCACCCGTAAAGCAAGACCGACCTGACTGAGGCCAGGTAAACTCTCCCCTTGAGTCTCAAACTCACGTCAGACCGCTTCCAGAGATGACCTAAACTAGTGAACGCGAAGCGAGCTCTCGCAATGCGAGAGCCGATCTCACTTTCCAGCCCTCCTCCCGCCGTGATGCAGCTACCAAGATAGGTGAACTGTTCCACACAGTCCAGACTGAGGTCATCGACCGTCAGAGTGGGCTGCAACCCCTCCCAATCTTGAAGAAGAACCTTACACTTAGTTGGAGCTAAGTGCAATCCGTACCTAGACGCCTCCAATGCTAGCTGGTTCAGGGCATTCTGTAGGAACACCGGATCATCACCAAGCAAAGCAATGTCATCGGCATAATCAAGGTCAGTGACACGGTTACCTGGAAGTAGCTCGATCCCACCCTCAGTGAAGCTACGGAGAGCATTCTGGAGGACATCCTCGATCGCAAAGTTGAACAAGAATGGGGACAGCGGACAGCCCTGGCGCACGCCACTGGTTGTGAGGAACGCCGGCGATAGGCTGCCGTAGACCCTGACCCTCCCCTGATGAATGAGAATAGAGCTCCTTCAAGATGGCGACATACTTAGGAGGGATGCCACTCCTAAGCAAGCAGTTCCAAAGAGTAGTTCTGTCCACCGAGTCGAACGCGGCCCGGATGTCCAGAAAAGCTACGATGGTTGGTCGCCGGTACAGGTGTCTGTGCTCTAATAACTGTCGCAGGACAAAAAGCTGATCCACGCATCCTCGCCCCGGGCGGAATCCAGCCTGTTCCTCACGGCAACGTAACTCCCGAATGGGCGATAGCCGACGAAGGAGGATGGAAACCAGGAGTTTAGACGCGACAGGAGTCAGGGATATCCCACGATGATTGGAACACAGATGCCGTGCGCCCTTCTTAAAGATTGGGATAACCGTCGATTCACCCCATGACGCCGGGACCCGCTCCTCAGCCCATACTTTGGTAAACAAATCACGTAACTCCGCTGCCACAAGATCACCTCCCTCTTTAAACAAAATTCGGGTGGAGGTCGTCAGGACCAGGTGACTTGTGGCGCTTCAGTGCTCGAATTACCTCTCTCACCTCCTGGAGATCAGGAGCGGCTAAGGAAACGGGCCAAGGCGTGCAAATCGGTGTCTCGGGCGGCGAGGTCGGAGGAGGTGGCTGGCTGAACTGAGCACTAAAGTGCTCAGCCCATCGTTCTAGGCGTCTACTAAGATTGGTGATCGGCGAGCCGTCGGTTTCGCAAATAGTCTCGCTCACTGTATTCAGTTTCGAACCATTAGCTCTAATTAACTGAAACAATTTGCGAGTATTGCCCGATGCGGCTGCAACCTCCATCTCACAAGCACGTTGCGTCCACCAGAACTCGCGGTCATTCCTTAAGCTGGCCTTTAAGCGGGTATTGAATTCTCTCCGAGCACGGTTGTGTTCAGTGCCGGTGGGTAAGGTTCGACGGTGATCGATTAAAGCAAGTGACTGGGCGAGATCCAAGAGCGTGGCAAAGCGCGGGTGGGTTGACAGCTTTCAGAAGTAGCACAGGACAGTGCTGTCCGAACGAAGTTCCAGTGCTGCTCAACATCAGACGGGGGTGCTTCTGCGAGCTCCCTGGTCAATGCATGATGGAACTTGGTTCTGACAGCGGGGAGCATCAAAGAGGCGGTGTCTACATGAGTTCGTCTTGCGCGTGCCTTACCCCCCAATTGGAAGTTGACTGTCGCACAGACTAGCGCATGGTCTGAGTCCACACTGGTGGTCCAGTATGAACGACAATCCTTGATGCTACCACGCCACCTGTAGCTAATAGCAATGTGGTCAATTTGAGACCAGACGTGCTGTGATGGTGAGCGCCATGTGGCCATTCGACGCTGGGAACGCCGAAATGCCGTACTGGAGAGATAGAGGCGGTGGTCGCCACAGAATGTGAGCAATCGTTCTCCGTTATCTGAACGCCCGCCATCCAGCCCATACTGACCTCCTAGGTGGCGCTCGTATTCAGACAGGCGACCAACACGAGCGTTGAGATCTCCTGCCATGATTACGACATCTGTCCTGCGTGCCTTGCGAAACAAATTATGCAACTTCTCATAGAAGTTGTCCTTACTGAGATCCACACTACAGTCCGTTGGAGCGTAGGCAGAAATCACAAACAAATCCCTCCGCGTTTCGCACCGCCTGTTCACCCGACAGTGGCCACGAAATCGTGCACCGCACAGTCTGCTGTCAACGGGAATCCACTCTCAGAGTGATTGCTCAGCACGGGAACTGAGCGCGATACCGACGCCAGCCAATCCGGCAGAGGAAGCATCCGGGTCACTAGAGAGGCGCAGGTGGAATCTGCTGTCTGGTTCAGCTGGTGAGACCAACTGACAGACTTCGCTTGTGTCACGGAAACGGGTTTCCAGAAGCAGCAGATATCAATACCTAACGTCTCAAGCGTTCGTGCAAGGCCGGCCTGTTGTCCCGGTTGTAGCAAGGTCCGAACGTTAAGCGAAGCTAACCTAAATGAAACCCGCGGGCTTAGAAGAGTTGCAGCAATCGACGGCTGTCTAGACAGCGTAGATCCTACCCGAACTCTGAAAGTCCTACCTGTAAGGAATGCCTTTATCCAAGCAAGTAGACTACCCCGTATGCTTTTTGCTGCTAGCTTACGGAATCGAAAGCCTTGCTGAAGTCTAGGTAGAGGGTTTTTTGATATTTTTTACAAATTTGAGGGGGGAACACAAAATATAATGCACTCTCTCCACTGTTGCCGGTTCTCAGCCATTGTCGACAGCGTGTCATGCCACAGACACTCATTATCCCTTGGACCCCACCCAGGAAGCCGCGTTCGTCCGACCCGAGCTAAACCCGACGTCAAGCGTTTTAAGGCCTTCTTCCAGGTCAGCGGTTGTCCACCTGAACACCGCCGCCAGCCTGGGCCAACCGACACACGCAGCACGCGGAAGGGTGGGCGCTCAGGCTTCATTCTCAAGACATACCCAAGCCAGCGGAGACGGGTAGAGGGTTTTGACAGGCTTCCCTTCATCCGTCCCTTTAGTGGCAGTATTGAGAAAACTAAGAAGGTTAGTCAGGCAGGATCTACCCCTAAGAAATTCATGTTGAGTTACACTCAGTAGAGAATGCCGATAAAGATGCTGACAGATTTTGTCATACAGTAGTTTTTCCAAAACTTTCGAGACGATGCTAGTCAGGCTGACAGGTCCATAGTTACCAAGCGTTGACCGGCAATCACCCTGGTGTATTGGTACGATTATGGCTTCTTTCCACTCAATAGGAACCACTCCCAGGTTCAAGCATGAATTGAAGAACTTGTATAAAGATTCTGTAAGCACTGGGGCGAGATTCTTTAGTATAATCGAGTGGATACCATCTGGTACCTCAGCTTTGGTGACGCGAACATGGATAAGTGCTTCATGCACCTCGGCTTCATTGAAGGACAACTCATTTAGTGCAGGAGCACCAGGTAGTAGATTAAACGATTTTGACGGAGCATTTAAAGAATTATCACGTATCTGAACGCCACTGAAGAACCTGGAGAAGGCAGTCGCCTTAGACAGGTAGGTATCGACTACTTTTCCGTCCTCCAGTTTCAAATCTCCAATGCTTTCCTGGTTCTGCCTTTTGATTGAGCGTAGCTATAAAATCTAAAATAAATAAAATAAATAAATAAAATCTCTTTTAGGATAACGCAAACTCCTGTTTGAGCAAGCGCTGTATTTTAACACAAGCGTTCCGAGCTGTTTTGTAGCGAACCAAAGAACCAGAAGTGGAAGATAGCTTATACTGCCGCCATAAACGATCTCGTTTACGGGTAGACCGATGAACCCGAGGAGTCCACCAGAGCGGAGCGTGCTTGTCTTATAACTCGGCTAGATACTTACAAATTTGATCCCAGTTTTCATTTACATGGAAATCGTTAGATAACTGAAAGGAAGATTTTGAAGTATGCAGGAGAAAACCCCAGTTATTAAGTGAGGTAAGATCGGCTTGCAGGTTATCCCGCCACTACAAACTGATGAAGGTCCGACCACAAGTATGAAGGAGGCCGCAAATGCCTTGAGAGCGCATTTCATGCCAATCTTCCGCAATTCGGCAAAAGAGTTACCGCTATTTTTGCAGCCTGATCCTCCCTTCCATATTTCATCGGTTACATTTACTGCTGCCCGAGTAAAAAAGCAGATATTGCTGCTTCGTGCAAATTCTTATGCAGGAATCGATCAAATCACGCCAAAGGCGGTACAAGCAGTCGCTGATGCCATTTCTGAACCTCTTGCGTTGTATTTTCAGCGCTTATTAGACACGGTTGCAGTGCCAGACGGTTGGAAGGAATAATAACTCCAATATTCAAAGGAGGTAACCGCAGTGACGCAGGGAATTATCGGCCAGTTACATTAACTCCGGTGCTGTCCAAAATTATGGAGTCCATCATTGCAGAAGATATAATGAGCGCATTCGAATACTCGGGTCTGATCACTAGTGAGCAGCATGGATTTCGCCGTGGTCATTCATGCACTTCAAATTTACTCCTAGCTAGAGACAGTTGGACCAGATCAGTCAACCATGGATACGGAGTGGACGTTATCTACCTTGATTTTTCTAAGGCTTTTGACAGAGTTCACCACGCGGTACTTATTCATAAGCTACGTACTCTTGGAACTGGCCCTCCACTCTTGACATGGATAGCTGCATTTCTGTCCTCCAGGACTCTTCGTGTGCGGGTGCGTGAGACGCTTTCCGAGACCTTCCCTACTGAATGTGGAGTACCCCAAGGATCGGTTCTTGTACCAAGACTTTTTCTTTTATTCGTCAATGACATCGGCAAACAAGTGACATCCCCATTTCTAATGTTTGCTGATGACATCAAAATATGGCGCTAGCTTTCTTGCCCAAACGCTATTAGCCAATTGCAGTCTGATTTAAATTCCCTTCACGCCTGGTCGGTAGCGAACCATTTACCGTTCAATGCTGAAAAATGTCGTGTACTTCGCATCCGAAAAGAGGGTAGCCCCATTTATACCCTGGGTGATGTCCAGCTCCTCGCTAGTCGACAAGAGAGAGACCTTGGTGTGTTAGTTCAGAACGACCTCGGATGTTCGGCTCAATGTATCAAGGCATCACGTGTGGCGAATCGGAACGTTGGTCTACTGAAGCGAGCTCTCGGTCGGTTTGACATACGCTTCTTTCCAGCACTCCTAAATTCGTACGTTCGCCCTCATTTGGAGTATGCGGTTTCCGTCTGGCATCCGTGGCTGAAGCGTGACGAACTTGTACTTGAGCGGCCTCAACGCCATGCCACGAGACTGGTAAAGGGGCTTGAGTGTTATACTTACGAAGATCGTCTCACTGCACTAAACCTATTTTCATCCAAGTACCGTCGAATCCGTGGCGACTTGATACTGGCGTACAGGATACTCACTGAAGAATGCCATCACTGTAAAGAACTGCTTGTGCTTGCTACCGGCAATCGTACGCGTGGGCATCATTTAAAAATCGCCCATCAGCAAAGCAGGTTGGACTGTCGTAAACACTTTTTTGCCGTTCGTGTTGCACAAACCTGGAACAGTCTACCACTTTTTGTTGTGTCTGCCCCTTCCCTTTCTGTTTTTAAAGACCGTTTGGATATGCACTTGTTTCATTTGCTTCATAACGTTTGAAAAGCTATAACTTTTTATAACTTTCTATACTCTATGATACTGCACTTTTTTCCGATTTTCAGCGCACAAACTGCTTTCAACTGGAAGTATCGACCAAAGTTTTGTGGTGCTCGCATCCCCATCCCTTACAGTATCAACGTTTTTCTTCATTCGGACCTTAATTTTAACCCTGAACTTTCGAATCCATGTGTACAACATCCTGTGGTTTTCTTTTAAGCTTGTCGCTTTTTTACCACAATACACTATTGACTATTGAATCATTCGAGGAAGAGAGGGTGCGCCATAGCTTCATATCATCCGCGAACATCAGAAACAGTGATTTCACACATGCTCCAATGTCGTTGATGATCATTGAAAACAGACGCGGACCGAGTACAGAGCCCTGGGGTAATCCGCATTGTATTGAAAAACAATCGGAGAGCGATTGTCTGACGCGAACGCGAAGTGTCCTGATAGATCACTAAAAACAGGCTGATTTTATCGCTAGCGTAATTAATCAGCAAAAATATCGATACCATAGTAAAATAGTTATTTTATTTTACAGCAAATTCAGGGAATAGCGAAAATTCGTAATGATATTCTATCGGCGCGTGGAAAATTCAACAAAGTTGAACGTACCGCGTTAGTTCAAGTTCAAGTTCAAGTTGCACAGGGCTAAGGTGGCTAAAAGCCAATCACGCGCCCAGATTTCCTTCGACGGTATGCGTTCGAGCTCCCGGCACTTCGATATCGAGTATACAGTTCGTACGTTTCACACGTTGTTGTTTCCGAATATCTGGAAAGTAAGGTAGGGTTTCTCTTCACCAGCACGGTGAGAGGTCAGCTATTCAGGAAACAATGCAATAATATGC
>JACCGJ010010094.1:0-37606 GCA_013407085.1 Atriophallophorus winterbourni
AGTTCCGTTTTGCGATATTTTACTGGGTCCAAATTGCTTTAATGTTGCGTGAAAAATAATACAGAATAGTTTAGAATGAATTTTCGAATGCTATAGATCCAGAAATCTTGAGTATAATTTATCCTTAATTGGTGCGACAAACAGTATTTATTAATCGCAGTTTACTGTACATCAATTCAGTCGAGTTTCATGAATACTTATGAGTAGCAGGTCGCTAAAATTAATCAACCTAGATACCCAATTCAAGTCCAATAACGATAGCTACAATACCTCAACTGTCAAGCACACATCCGGTAATACTTGCTATCATGTGATTTGAAATTCAGGTCAGACTGTTGAACGAGTCGCCAAAACATTGATGAATGATAATTGCTACAAAAAAATTGTAGTATTGTTCAAAATGAAAGATAAATCACAGACAAAACAAAATATTTTTGCAGGCCAAACTTTAGCATGGGTATGGTGAAACAACACTCATACCGATGACAAATAAATATGGTGCTGATTGGATTTAGTATTTTATTGCTTCTATCCGTGTTTTGGGTTTCCTAAATATTGTTCTAACGTCTGATTTTGCACCGATTTTTATATGGTTCAAACTTATTCACAACCACACTGGGTGTTGGGATATACTCACATTTCAAAAACTGTTTTCGTCAACCGCATTCCAGTTGGCCTCTAGTGGTTCGTGTCTAGAGTGTAAATGGTTCTACAGACTGAGAAATGTGCCAAGCCAGTTGACTGACTCCATAAATCCCTTGGGGAGTAAAATCTCTTAATACGAGAAAAATTATTACTCTATTTTATCTTCTAATCAATTATAAGCTTCGAAATCCAACCTAGGAAAAATACCGGAGTATCGTTAGGCATTTTGTATTTGGAAAATCTGCGTTCTTGTAAGGCATACTATCCGCGTGTTTCAGTCTTGTTATACATTGGGTTCTTACTGTGCCGCTGTGAGGAATCACTTACTGCGTAAGCATTAGCCAACTCTCTGTAATGAAATCGCCTGGCTTATACCTATGCACACCAGTAGAAGAAAAACTCTTTCCACATACGTGAATAGCTTCCTCTTCAGCAGATATCGACAAAAGCTTGTGTCTTGACTGGTTATGAACTTAGCCTCAATGGCTACTGTAAGCTGTGGCATAGATCTTTTGATCTCATTGGATGGCTTTTCCCTCCTGATCTTAGACAGTCTCCAGTCATCAAAACGCCGTCTCGCCACGGTCCAGAAAGCTGCATGCTTTCCGATTGCAGGGCATTTGTCGCAACTAGTATATGTAGTGCATGGACAGGGTAACAATGTTTAAATACGTTCTAATGCTGGCTTATATAGCGCATTCAATCTAATTCCACAGCATTTGACGTGTATAGAATGGGACATGGCCGTATGCAAATTGATACAGTTGAAGAGAATTGTCAGTCGCGCTTGTTGCACAAAGACGTTTGTAAAAGAGAGATGAAATCCCTGGACATCGGCCCTGCGATTTAAGAAGCCCTCGCTCTTGACTAACAGTTATAACGTGTGCTGCATATGTCTGTCGAACAGAGATCACGTCGATTTCACACGAATCCCATTGATCGACCAAATAGTGGTTAACGCTGGATTTATTGTGACAGACATTGTTACTCTTGAGTCAGTCATGTGAAACAGTATACAATATGAGACAATCGCGGACTTGTGATGTAAGCCGAAGGTCAGTGTTGTCCGGTGGAGGTAAAAATCCGTTTAATATATTGCTTTATGCAGGTTGAAAACATCCAAAACCATAAAATAAATCCATACACCTGTTAACAGCATAGATAGATGGGATTCAGTACCGAGTGAAGCAAGCATGTCCGAGAAAACGAGTGGATAAATAAATACTGCTTAATAAGGCAATTGCATAATAAAATGAATTAAAAAAGAGATGCTATGCATGACAAAAAATTGTGTAAATTATAACGGATGGAACAAATTTTTGTGGGCTATCGCACATTTGATTGAAATTCGGAGATGGTTTGATGAACATAAAAATCATGTCATTCGAGCTTTTGTATTAAATGTAAGATGCGCCTACAATAATAATGTTAGCCGAACCCGCGTGGTTTTAACGTCAAAACTTGCACGTGTGAATGTGGCTAGGTAGCGCACCTGAAAATTAAATGACAACCGTTTCATCTATCATTATTACTATCCGTTGTCATCCGCTTCATCCAGTCTGCAACAAACGCTCTATACCAAGCTATAATCTGGTGAGCTGAATTTTCGGTGATTTTGTCAGAACAAAGCCCCTCTAAGTATAACTCGTGAGTAAAATGATCCAATGTTTACGAAACACAATCACATCAAAAAACAATCGCGACTAGCATCGTCGATGTTTACACCAATACTTAATGGTTAGTCACACATGACCAGAAATAACGACAGTGATTTTTTCACATAAGAAGACTGCAATTCTGGTTAAAAAAAACCAAACAGCAATGTAGCTGGAGGCAATCTGCCTGATTGAGGCAACATTCATTTGTGGAATCAGACCAGATGTTATGTGAAATGCGTATTTCGATCATTCATAGTGGATATTGAGCTCCTAGTGTGGAAGTTCGATAGATGACTCATTGCCTCGTTAACGGCGGCTAAAACTCAGAAGAATTCACTTTTGGAGGCTTTGTCCAGACTGATCATTCGAATGTTGTCTGCTTGCTGTGATAGCGATTTAGTTTAAACATTTTAATAATCAACAATGGGGCCCCAATATGATTCAATGTAGTGTATCGCTGAGACCGAACTATAAATTGTAATGGATGAAGTTCCTAATAAGTTGGGCTCCTAAACTGATAAGACGCGCATTGTGAAGAAATGTTCATTCAACTCGAGTGAAAAATGAAGAACGTGTTTTAATTGCAATTTGTTCCGTGGTCAAAATAAGGTCACATTGGATGGCGTATCACCCTTGTATGATTATGACCGAAAATATAATTGCATGCTACGCGTTTCATAGTGTTTATATTTCAGTGGTGGACAGTGATTAAAATCACACAATCAGCACGTATTACTTTACGGTTTATTAGTCTACTGCCAAGACCGGTTGGGGCACAGATTATGCAATCCAATAGCTACAGAGTGTATTATATAAGATAGAATGGGAAAATACACCTGGATAGTTGAGCAAGAGAAAAAGACGAGATTTAAATACGATTATTTTGTGCTAAACTATTGTCAGAGTAGATGTTTACCAACGAAATTTAAAAAAAATCCACAATAAAATTCTTCAGCCTAAAAAGATAACGAGAATCGATAGTGGAACGCAGAAGCTCGACCAAAAACGTTAGAAAGTAGTTTCAGGTGTTCACACTATATTTTATCTATTACGAGCGACAAAGAAAGCTGCTTGCAAACATCTGAAGGATACGATTGGAATCAAAATCTTGAGAGACGAAAGATTAAAAAGGAATTTTCAAGCCAAGTTACATTTCTTAAACTATCAGTAAAGTAGTAGTCAGATGGACACATGATATTCAATTAGATATTGCTTATTTAAAAATATGAAAACGAATGCGAACTACCAAATTGATGTGTTGCTCACATCCCCCGAACTACGTTCGATTGACGCAAGCAAATTATAAAAGCACAAAAGCAGACAGTTGCACGTTGAGTCTGATGTAGTTAGATTGCCTAGGCATACACACTGAATAATGGCAATCGGACCGGAGCGATTTCTCAGATAACCATCTGTGACCTCACCAAACAGCACTTATGCGGAAAGAATTAAATCAGCGAATGAGGTTCAATGAGTGCGTTACCAGCGCATGCAATTACACGTGTTCCACGCGGTTCGCAATACTCATATTATGCAGGAGTGAAGTGCACCATTCAAAATGCAAATCGCGAGCTCTGCAGAACATCACCCCCACATAATACTAAGAACGGAGCAGGATTTAACCTCGGGTGACCTGATCTATTTACCCCCCTTCATTGATACCGTGAACAAAGAACCTATCGTTGCCCATCCCATTAATCGAGCGTGAACGAAAAGTATGTGAATGGGTATGACGGACAGCCTAGCAGCTCTGAGGAGACTTAATTGAAGGGATGGTGAGCGTGATGGCATGAAGTGGGCTGGCGCAAAGTGCCGATGGTGATCTCCCAAATTATATGAGAAACACCACTCTCAAATACAACGCGAACGCTGCAAGTATCGAAAGGACCGAGGAACTTGGAGAAAGTGCATGAAAACGGTTCGCGTGACCTGTTGAGAAACAGGAAAAGATGGAGATTGTCAACAGCTATTAAACAACACACAATTCGTAGAGGACGGTCAACAGAACCCGACGTGGGGACGGTATGGTATGAAAGCACAAGTCTGTTCCAGGCAAAGTGCCTCACATTCAGAGACTGCATGTGGGCTAAGATACCGTCAGGTTGCCCAGACGTAGACAGATCTGAGGTAGGATAGAAATGTTAGTGAGACTCCAGCTTGTTTCAGCATGCAGCTCGCTATCGTTGGTTAATCAATTTAGCACGATGTTAGCCACACAGCTGTATGATTGCACATCCGACGTGAGTAGTGATGAAAGAAAAGCGGTTGGCACAAAATCGCATTGTGAATCACATCGAACTAAGACAACTGATGTAGACAGATTAGAGATGTCCTTTGGGATTAGTAGATTAGCCTCGAAGCAAGATGTCTGTGTCATTCCGGTGACAACTGACTGACCATTGCATTGTGGGATTCGAGATTGCTTAACGCATTGTGTGTGAATCGCAACGCAGACGGCTAGACAGAAAACGTGGGGGTGACGTGCTTCACATTGGATCACGGTCTTCGAGATGTGGGTTAACAACGCAATTGACGTCAGGACCAGATACGCCATCTGGATTCGATTCACTCGACCATGCATGATTACCCATATAATATGTACTCAGTAAGCTTGTCTGCTTATTTAGCGCATGTCTCAAACTGAAAGAAATCTCGGATACAATCCTGGTAGACCAGGCAAAGGATTGCACATGAAAGTTGTTTTCTTGACTCGGGAATACTGAAACCAATTTCGGGCAGCGTAAAAACCAGTGGCAAAAACGAAAACGATTGATAATCAGTACATAATAAGCAATTGAAACTATCACAAAGTATAAATGCAAGTCTTTGGAACAACCGAAGAACAGCCAATATCATCATGCAATTCAAACAATTTGGCCTGTAATGTAATGGTAGTATCCGCAACATGTGTTTCGGTTCGTTTAATCATCAGGCGTTTGTGAGCGACGTGGGACCACGCGAGTCCGAGACAACCAGCGGTTTCGTCTATAGTCGAGCTAACAGTGCTGTCGCCCCGAAAAGACGCTTTCGCGTGGTTCACGACGACAAACGCGCATTGGCATAGACGAATAATTCGGCGGATTTCTGCAGTCACAATTTTCAGTTCTCCTTTGGCTGAAGAAAAACCAAGTATAATAACAAATGTGCGTTTGTTGGGATACATTTTCAAACACAATACTTAACTCATATACAAATGAGGCACCTGCGAGATTGTTTGAAAAAAAGAATGTAAAATCACAGAATCACAAAGTGATTCCTGACCATGCGCTCGAGGCGCATATTAAAGACCAATGTATTGTGGTGCTTACATCCCCATCGCTTATACACCACTATCGGGTGGGGACAGTAAGATCAGGTCTGTAAGTTAGTAAATATTATAAGACTTGCAGGATGTTCGTATGTACACAATTAGTGGCACTGTGAAATAATAATGGACGGCAATACTACAGCGAGTAAGTTATAGTCAAACGTCTAATAGAAAAACATGGATTATGAATAACCGCTATTCTCATGCATAAAACTTTATCGATACACCGTTTTCGTCATCCAGACGACACACAACGACTGCATTGTGCATTTAGTATTTTATTCTCCAGGAATATTTGTAAAAACAATCATCAAAGCTTGAAGAATTCAATAAGCATATTGTATAAACGAAAGTAATAATTATTCGAATGAAATTCATAGACTACATGACACTGGATCAGCTAGTTGACAGCGGAGAAATTAGCTTGAAATCGAAAAAGCGAAGTTGTCGGCATCAAGTTATTACATTGTTGAAAAGCATTGATAACAGAAAAAGTAGATCAATACACACGATATTGAAAAGCGTATAACACGTATGCGGATCTTATTGTCCCTAACTGCTGAGTGCAAAAAGCACGAAACAGGTCGTGGAATGTGTGTGTGATGGAAATGCATGCAAATGACCTTTTTTGATAACTGAAATATATTTATGAAATAAAATTGAAATCGAAAAGCTAGCGAACTTTTGCTGATCACGAGCAAGAATTCGTGACAAAAACAAACGACAAGAGATTAAACAACCTTTGAACTTGTAAGCCACTGTGGATAAGGCTGACACGACCAACCACGTGCCCGCACTCATGTGGATGAGTTAAATTCACGGGCTTACACAAAATATTAGTATTTGCATGCATTTCCATCACCCTCTCACTTCCCGAATGTGCATGCAAATACGGAGTCGTTGTTCAAACCCGAGTTTAATACATCCACGTGTGTGTGCGTGTGGACGCAAGCGATTGAACAGGTTGGTCGTGACAGCTTTATGCCACAGTGGCTTACAAGTACAAACTTTGTTTACAACTTCACCACCGTTTCAAAGCACGCGAGGCCCGATCGTATTGTGTGTACTACAATGCACCATCAGCGGTGAACAGAAATGGAAACGTACCTAGTCTGGGTACAATTCCCATGAAAGGTAAAAACGGAATCGCAACGCCATCCAAAATGACTAATTTCAAATTTGTGAAAAATGGGTCACCCGGTGTAGAAGGCTGAGCATTATTGCGAGTGTGTGCCAAGATTGTTCGGACCCGGACAAGCACATCTATAAGCTCAGCCAAGGAGGTAACTGTACCGATTCGTATTCTTTTCAAGCGATCCATTCGTTGAGAAACCTGGGGAAGAATAAAGTAATCATCCGATTGAGTCACTAAATACAAGACAGGCAAAATGGTAAAAGCTTGGTGCGTGAAATTAGAATAGAAATGAGATTTTGAAAAAATATGAAGAATTAAGAAAGTAGCATTTTGGTTATAATAAATTCACTTTGTGTTTAAAGTTCAAGTACTATATTCTTCCACTGGAGAACCACTTATCCATAGCAACTTTAAAAATTGGGTGAGAAATTGATACGAAAAATGTCCAGCATGCTCGATCTCGCTGGATTGAACCTAATCTACTCGGTGTGGCGTAACAAACACTGAACTGTCGAGGCTCTCAAATAAAAATCAGATGGTAGCTTCAAGCAGAAATACAAATACCGGTTCAGAACAGTATAGCCGTTGCATCGTATCCAGTAACGCAGAAGGACTGAAATTTCCTGCAGTATCGATGTACAATACTGTAGTAGGCGTTGTTCCGTCACGGACCACGTTGGCGCACAAGTTCAAGCACAGCTGAAATAAAATGTGAACAAATGTCATGTACCTGTGTTTTACCGACTGCGGACTTTCCGACAAACTCGGTTATCTCCGTGGTGGCAATGCCTCCTCCAAGTAATCCGTCTAAGCTGAATCAAAAGAGCGAATTATGCCGATCTAAGACACAAAACCTTGAACAAGTGACGTATGAGTGCCGCCGTGAAAACGGTACAGTTGCGGCTTCATAATAGAGTAAAGTTCAAAGCAGCGCGGGAATTGGTTATAATCATATCAGGGATGGGGACACGGGGAAATATCTTTGAGACTTCCACATTGTTAGGTTTATCTGTTTAGACAACCCTCTGCTATTATGACGAACAAAACGGCTATCGATTACATTAGGATGTTTAGAATTCGGTACAGTCCTGGAAACATAAACCAAGTGTAATACCGAACAAGTTTATCATGAGATGTTTCGTGTATAATGCAGCCAAGGGCTAAATATTTTCGTACTGTAGACTAGAAAAGCAGCAAGAAAAAATAAAAGGCATACGGATCCAGAGCTCACTATCGCTAACAGTCTTGGGGTGTGCGATGAAAATGCTTGCAAATATGGATTATTGTTTAAAGGCAGTGAGTCCTTACGATAGCAAAAGAGCAAAGTCGACTGTAATTTGCAGTCTTAGAAATATCGATAATCTTGAATAAGAATTTACAAGGAGTCTAGACAGCTCGCAATTCATTCGAAGAAAGCAAGACCACAAAAATGCGTTATTGACAAAATGAGCACCAAGTGCATTCGAGGATTCGATTTTGGTGCTAAATAGATTTAATTTGTTTAAAAACAACCGGTAAACACACAGCATTCAACAATAAGCACACAATCAACAGACAAATGTGTTTTCAGAAAACGCACGCAGAAATTCCTGTGCTGATGTAAGTGTAACCATTCGTGTCTGTGGCTACCAGTTGGTCGCAAGACACTGAACGTGGGCACCAGGTTAACCGTAAATATTTCCTGAGTAGCGTTGAATCCTATATGAAAGCAGAAATATTGCAAATTTATTAGCAAATGTGGGTTTAGTGAATGATTGAACTAAAAGAATTTGCATTCTGAAACGACGCGAATAAATGTTGATGAGTTCTCAAGTAGTTTTTGAACACTAAGTATTACAAACATATTAATGACGCACAATCCAAGTAGAGACAAGTAAACAACTCGAGCAGACGACTGATCAATTCAATAGGACTGGATAAAAGTGGACACTGCTAGCTAGGAGTGAACTTGATGTTACGTTGCTTGAACTTATTGTCTGTTACTTTGGCTACGGATGTGCAATCGTACAGTACTTCTGTGCTGTGCGGCTAACACCGTGCTAAATTGATTGGCCACGGGTAGTGAGCTGCATGCTGAAACACGCTGGAGTTTCACTACCATCGGTATTCTCTATTTCTCATATCTGTCTAGGTCTGGGCAACCTGATAGTAACATCGCCCACGTGCAGTCTCTGACTATGCGGCACTTTGCCTGGAACAGACTTGTGCTTTCATACCATACCATACTTTGACTACTTATTGGAATATAGGTGATAGTAAATTGGAAATGTTAAGCTCTAAATATTTTCTCAAGTATGGAATAGTAGTGGCAACAGGTAGTTCGAAATTCATTCGTTCGAGGTGAGTCCAAAGCTAGACGCCATTTGGAACAAGTTTGAAGTCACTGGTTTCGGTGCGAGCGGAATATGCTGATCACTAATTCGAAGGAAATCACGGCTTAGTATATCATGTAAGTGTTAATCAAAAAAATATTTTAAACGTTGGTGCACAAGTGTCCAATTTGTGGCACTTTGTACATGCATGCCGAAACATTGATACGAATTTAAACAAATAGATAAACACTGGAAAAAACATTTGCAACTTTAAAGTAAATTGCTTTCGAAACGCATTACTGATTTTTGCTTGGTTCAAATAAGATCATGGTAAAAAGCATGGGAATAGAGATGAAGAAACTCACTCTGCGGTCTGATGGACGTTTTCTTTTGGTCATCACAGAAAGATCTGAACGCTCTGCGGAGCCGCGAGCTGCGTTGGTAACGAAATTTCCTTTCGATTCGAACCGATCACAAAAACCGAATTCTGAACTAGATGGCGTTAGGTGGCAACAATCATTCAATATGATGGGTAACAATGGTTCCCCGTTATAGTTTGAAGTTTGTAAAGAAAGCAATTTCCTTATAATATTGGAGTTCATTTTATCATAATAAAATGATCTAGAAAACGAATCACAGTCGGGAATTAATAAAAAATCAAAATCAAACAAATGGATGACAATAAACGTTGCATATAAACAATATAGCTATGAATGGTAAATCAATACGGGATTAGCATAGCAAGATACTGTGCCCTGATAAATGATCCATGTATAACACATTGACATCAAACTGCAATAAGAATGAATACTACCACAAACCTAACGACAGGTATTTAAGGTGTGAGGCTTTACCACGTGTCGTCAGTGTACGGTTCGTTAGACAGAGGTAATAAAAACTTGAGAGTGGTCTTGGACTTTAACTTTGTTTAATATTATTGTTTTAAACGGTATAGGGCTTGATCTTAATGGCATCAGTTGATGCAAAAGAACGAAATCGGTAGCAATAGATTGAGCAATAAAAATCAGTGAACGGTATTTAAATTAACCATGTGCACTTTGGTCGTTCAATTCACTTGTTTTTTTAATAATTACAAATCGCCAGTTGTCATTTTATGCTCTTCGCCTCTGTTCCATCTACATCCCGCCTTATGTAATTCAACTTTTTGTTTTTTCTTGCATCATTCACACATCTTCTAAGCATCCCCAGTAATTTTTCCCGGCCTCCTGGAAAAAGATCTTTTGTTAATCAGAAAAGGTATTCGCACAACCTTCACAAAAGTGTATGATGCAATTGCTGTCATGACAAGTCCAACCGTATGCATCACCAGCTGATCCCATAGAATACCCGATAGCACCAATAAACGAACGAGCCGGACAAGCAACGCTTTATATGACCGCACGACCCCACAGCAGCTAAGAACGGTCCCAAGTACGGCTGCAAAATGAGAAGGGTTGAGCGTGGGGCTAGCTACCCCACCTTGCAAAAATCCTTTTAGCCGCAGAAACGCCAATAAGAATACTAACAGACAACACGGACCTGAGAGCAGATGGACACCCATCTGGAAGGTGTATGACGTCGGACGGTGAAAGCCAGTAATCTGGAAGTCGTCAGGCCGATGACGATCGACTCAACCAGGACCACAGGCAGAGTGAATTAGTGTTCTACTAGGGCCATGAGCAGAAAGATGCCACACACACCCAGGGGGTGGTCCTATTGCTTTCCAAGTCGGCACAGAGAGCGCTCATTGGGTGGGAGGCGTAAGGAACACGTCTCACAACAGCCTCCTTCTATACAAAGAAGAGGTCAAAATGGACATAATTCAGTGCTACACCCCGAACGACAGTGAAGAGGAGTTGAAGAATAACTTTTAAAACAGATTGTCAGCCAGACCAAAGGGGGACTTCGTCATTGTAATTAGTGACTTTAACGCCCAGATTGGCAGCAACAAGCGAGGCATGAGGAGATCATGGGACAGCGAGGGCTGGCGAGATGAATGACAACGGGGAGAGATTCGCCGACCTATGCGCTGAAAGCAATCTGGTCTTCAGAGGAAGTGTTTTTCATCACAGAAGGATACACAAAGCGACTTGGGTGTCAACAGAAAACCAGGTCGACCACGTGTGCAGCGGGAAGAAGTTTCGACGCTCTCTTCAAGATATACGCGTCAAACAAGGAGCTGACGTTGTTACCGACCATCATCTACTTGTCGCCAAGTTGTAGCTGTAGAAAAATTGGATAGAGGATTCCAGCCAACGACAACGCTGCAACCCCTGCTATGCTGAAAGACAGTAGGAGGAAGAAGAGTTCTTTAACAAGTTTCAGATCACCGAAGGGCTGCTTGAAAGAGAGACGATAGAACAGAAGTGGCAGAAAGTGAAAAAAGCGGTGACCTATACATGTCAAGAAGTACTGGGCCACAAAACATACACACACCAGGAATGTATCTTAGTAGGGACGCTACAGAAGATGGAAGAGAAAAGAAAGTAATGGTGAACAACAACAGAACGAGAGCAATAAAAATAAAAGCACAAGAATATACAAAAGCAAATAGAATTGTCAACCGGAGTGTCAGAGCAGACAACCGGAACTATGTACAGACACTGGCCATAGAAGCAGCACATCAGAACAACACCAGGAACCTGTAATTCTACCATCAAGAAACTATCAGGAAAGTTTGCCAAGCCAGAAAGGCAAATGAGAAACAGAGACAGAGAAGCGATAGCAGACGTGTTGTTGTTGGCCGCCTTCGGTCGATGTCGACCATGGATGTACATCACAATCGCATGAATTTTCATGTTCTACAGCTTTTTGAATGACTAAACAGTCCGATTCGGGAGGAACACTTTTGGAAGTTACTCAATAGATTAGCTTTTTAAAACCCACCGGAGATATTGCCAGCAGAAAGCGATCTGCTAATCAGTTGAAGTGAACCTACTAAGGAAGAGATGCGCAGCGTCATTAAGCAATTGAAAAACGGCAAGGCTACAGGCCCTTACAGCATCTCGGCAGAAACGCTAATGGCGGACATTGAGACCAGTGTGAAACTCCTCCACCCACTCTTCTGCAAGATCAGGGAAGAAGTACCAGCTGAGTGGAAAGAGGGCGACCTCAGTTCCTGCCCAAAGTACCGAGGGATAACGCTGCTGTCCATCACAGGGAAGGTGTTTAACCGCATCTTGCTTAACAGAATGAAAGACGCTGTTGACCCACATCTTCGTGACCAACAAGCCGGGTTCCGAAAGGAGAGATTGTGCACGGACAAGATCACAACCCTGCGCATCATTCTAGAGCAGTCCTTGGAATGGAACGTCTCACTACTACAAAAATGCGTTTGACATCGTCGACAGACTGACCCTCTGGAATGTACTGAGACACTACGTAGTACCAGAAAAGACCACCAACATCATTAGGAATTCATGTGAAATGATCACCTGCAGAATAATGCATGACAGACACCTCACTGACACCATCAAAGTGAGACAAGGCTGCTTACTCTCCCTATTCGTGTTCCTGCTGGCCATAGACTGGATCATGAAGATATCGACAGAGCAGAGGTGGAACGGCATCCAGTGAACACTTTGGAAACGGTTGGACGACCTCGACTTCGCCGACGATCTGGCTCTTCTCTCCCACACCCAATAACAGATGCAAGAAAAGACTAGCATCGTTGCGGTTAGCTCAGCTAGAGTGAGGCCTTAAAAATAACAGACGGAAGAGCAAGGTGTTCAAAACCAACGCATTCAACATGACACCCATCGCAGTCCAAGGCTAGGCGCAGCAAGTGGATAGTTTCATCTACTTCCGGAGCATCTTGGACAATATTTGAGGAACAGACACAGACGTCAGAACCCGCATCGGCAAAGCAAGAACAGCCTTCTATCGGCTGCAGAACATCAGGGGATTCAGCGAGATCAGGCTCCTCAACACTTAGTAAAGTCAATACTACTCTATGGAGCAGAGACCTGGAGAACCACAGTCACTATCATTAAGAAAATCGAGGTCTTCATCAACATATGCCTAAGGAAGACCCTAAAGATCCGCTGGCCCGAAAAGATCAGCAAAGAATAATTGTTGCAACGAACGAAGCAGCAGCTTGTTGACTCAGACATCCGTCAGAGACGCTGGCGATGGAATGGCTACACCCTCCGCAAACTTGCATCAAACTTCACCGGACAACCACACGCCTGGAACGACCAAGTGAAGAGAGGGCGACCTAGAAATATCTGGCGCCAAGACCTGGATGAAGACGCCAAGCAGATGGGCAAGACGTGAGGACAGCTGAGGAGATTCGCTCAGAATCGTGATGCCTGGAGTGAGCTGGTTGGCCGCCTATGTCTCAGACGGGACCAAAAGGCGGGAGTAATTAAGTATTGTCGATCGTCACTTCCGTGAGAGCGACAGATTGCTCAGAAACATTTCTTTTGATAATGCACATCTACTGAGCATGACCCTTGTTGCCTGCAAATCTTTTTCCTTCACAGTAAGCCAATATTTTATTCCTTATTCATGAACCAATAAATTCAGAATCTTATCTTCCTTTACCTGGATCGGGACATGGTTGACCAATCGTTGGCTGTTTCATAGTTGAAGATGCGCCCGACAATTTGATAACTGATGTTGAGATCTCCTCGTCATTTTTTTTAAAATTTCACTAGCATCTCTGTCTAGGCCTGGGCAACCTGACAGTATTTCTGCCCATGTACAGTATTTATTGTGCGGCACTTTGCTTGGATCAGGTTTTGTGTAAACGAATAAGGTAATCTTCTTTTTTTTCTATACGCATCATCGAGGTTTGTGAAGTGGTTCTCCACCATTTTACTATAACTAACCTAAGTCGGGTGCCATGGTAAAATGCCAATGTTCCATTACTACGATACTGATGTTTAAGAATTTTCAGGAGAGACTTCAGAAAGCTGAACACTGTTAATCTAGGAGAGCATTTTAAGTTACCGATTTTGTGCTTTTATGCAATAACACGTAATGAAAATCTTGAACTTCGGGTTGCGTGCAACGATTAAAATGTTGTAGATTGTATATATATCCGCCCACACACATGGTGCTTGGCAAATTCTGAAGAACAGATCCTTCTTTTTTCCGTTTGCGTTCACGGCATTGCATCGTTCATATCAATTGCTGCGATGCTGTGGCTGTTTGTGTTTGGTACCGAAATATTTAATTTTGTTCCCCTAAGAATGCCAGCCGATTCTAACCTTGTATTAATAGAGCGATTATTACTCGGATGTTTTCGGAAGAACCAACAAATAGTTAGATTATGCATGTTGGCGTCCAGTGGTCGATGTCGGGAAAGAATGTATATCTCAAGCGAAGATTACTTGAATATTACACTACACCATGTGTGGCAACACTTCGAAGTAATAATCTCTCTCAATATGTATGCGGTCATATGTGCCCGGCTGATTTGCACCTAATATGTTGATAGTGTGATCTACCTTTAGCATTTCTATTCCCCCTCTGTCTAGGCCTGGGCGACCTGACAGTATCTTAGCCTACGTGCCGTCTCTGACTGTGCGGCACTTGGCCTGGATCATACTATACCATACTTTTAGCAACGAATACTAGTTGGGTCAATGCCATGAGAGCTTCGTAGCTTGGTGGCTTAACCAAAAGTCGATGTCCTCATTTTATAACACCCCACAGAATAAGCCTATTGGAATACGAAAGTTTTTAATTTTATAGACATGGGCTAGTTCGTGTATGCAACGCTGTCAAAGTGGGGTAAGCATGCAGCTTAGATTAGCTTCAGAGTGTTCAAGCAATCGATAATTTGCCCATTCATAGCGTGTTCAAGAGCTGAGCTGTGGATGGAAAACACTTCTGTCATTAGTTCAGACACGACAACGGATTTCGTAATAATCAGCTTGAAAGAGCGATCTGAGAAAATAGTTCGTTCTGACAGATAAAACGTTTGCCTCAAATATGCAACACCTGCATGTACCTCGCGAAATAATACGAACCGCGAAACATGATTACAAGATGGCACGTGAATTAAGTGCTGAAAAATCTAGATTCTCTGTCAAGCGAACAGAACGTTTATAGTCGACCCATGTAATGTGTAAGTAACACAATACATCGGTCGTTTACATACGTTATTTATCACTCTATGATTCTTTAGAGAAAAATGTGTTTCTGTGATCAAAATCTATTTAAAAAGGCTGTGAAGTATAAATTTGTTTACCGCTTTTTCACTGATTTAGGTACACTGAAACTAATCTAACTATCTCCGTGTGACGGCGGTAAACAGCTGGATTTATTGCATATGGCATCGCTATTATAAGAATTACACGATGTATAAAAAGTACCACACGTCTTATACAGTTACTCATAAGCTTTGGGCTACTTAGGAACACATGAAATTTAGAAAAACTATTAGTAGTAATAGCGACAGCCTAACGCCAGTACTTGAAAGTAAATCATCTGTACCGATTTATATCAATGTTTAATTTTAATACTAAACATTGGTCATATGGGCCATAGCGGACTGGTAAAAAATAATCGAATATAGTGACATGATAATAGTTAATTAATTAAATTTTTATTGGTCGTTTATAAGCGCCTTGAGTGCTTGACCAAGAATCACTTTGTGATTATGTATTTGAACATCGTGGTTCTTTGTAAGAACCCTATTTAACATTTAGGAAATTAATTAATTATCAGATTATATGGGCAGTACAGCATCATACACGGGTGCCATATTGTGAGCAGGTGTTGATCAGTATGAAGTAGAAATGCAGTGAGAAGCATATGGTTCAGTTGGTTGAATAGGTGTACGTCATTGACAGTCCCAGAAGTGTTGCTGTGTTAGATAAAGCAGGACTATCAGCCAAGTTTCTGTTTACGGATCTGTTACCTAAGTCGATGAAACCGGTTTTGCCTTAAATTTGAATAATAAACTTGCTCTGGTGGGTAGAGGAGGTAACAGTGCGCAGGAAAAAAATATATACGTGATTGACAATCGTCAACGAAACAGCAATATTAAATGTTTGTTGCCAAACATTTGGACAAATACACCGATTTCCAGAAAATATTTCTAATTTCGACAGCTATGAGTACAATCAGGCAAAAATAACAAAAAACGAAGAAATAAGGCGTTGATAATATATTTATTTGCTTTTAGAACACAAGAAAACAAAATGCAACCAGACAAAGTCAGCTTGTGTATGAGAGATCTTTTGGCAATGCCGTTGTTCCTTACAGAGGGACATGGCTGAATAGATAAGAAATAGATTCTCCATTGTGGGTGCGACGAATCGCCTCACCTAGCATAGTACTCACGTCGATGCACTGTAAAGAAAAAGTGACGCGATTCAGCAAACAGTCATTAGCTGTTAAAGACACACACACTCATCAGACGATCAACGTTGAACATATGTGTTTGGGTGAATATCAATGACATAGAGAAACGATAGCGAATTGCTGGTCTGAGTAACACTAGGTGACAGCTGAACGATTTGGAGTTCGCGTAAAACAAGGTTTTAACAATATTTCGATTGTTATCGGATCACAGCTGGCAATCCTTTCGTAACAACGCAGCAATTTGAGAATCAGGCTTGTGCTTTCATAAAAACAAGGCATTAAACAACCTTTGAATAATTTATTTGTAATGCCGATTGGTATGGTATGGTATGAGAGCACAAGCCTGATCCAGACAAAGTGCCGCACAGTCATAGACTGCACGTGGGCTAAGATACTGTCAGGTTGCCCAGGCCTAGACAGATATGAGGAAGAAAAAGAACAGGAAATGGTAATGAGACTCCAGCCTATTTCAGCATGCAGATCACTACCTCTGGACAATCAATTTAGCACGGTTAGTCGCACATCACAAAGTACTGCATGATTGCACATCCGTGCCGATTGGTACAACTGAATTGTCCATAATGCCTACACTTTGAAAAAAGAAAGAAATGACTGTATTAGTTTAACACATTTTTAGTAATTAAATTAACTTCTCCACAAAATTAAAAAATGAAATTTATGAAATCACACAAGCCTGACCCAGACAAAGTGCCGTACAGTAAAGACTGTACGTTGGTAGAGATACTATCAGAATGCCCAGGCCTAGACAGAATGAAATCGGAAAATGAAATTAGAACAAATGACAAGGAGCTCCCAAACTCAGTTATCAAATTGTCAGGCGCATTTTCAACTGTTAAACAGCCGTCGATTGGTTGTCTATGTATATGGCTAGATAAGGAACAATAAGTTTCTGAATTTATCAGTTCTTGAATAAGGAATAAAATATTGGCTCTAGATGGAGGAAAAAGATTTGCAGGCCACAAGGGTTTTGTTCGGTTAAGTACAACCAAGTGTCAAATTCAAAAGGAAAATCTGTGTCCAAAACTATGAACTTAGAATTTAAACTCATTATATTCGTTCAACGACCAACCACTTGTGTAACGATATGCTCCAAGATTAGAAGTAAGCTTCAGAAAAACATTTATCACCAAGAAACTCACTTGAATTTTCGGTGCCTTCCGCATATTTTCCTGTTGTTCCAATGTATTTGTGACCACAACAGCCTCGAATACGGATGAATTGATGCGATCTAAGGCTGGGCCAGAGAAAATTCCATGGGTACAGATCGCGTAAACTCTAGAAGCACCAGCCTCTATCAGTCTAAAATAAAGACAGTGTAAAATTGAGTTCAAGGATATAATACAGCAGCATTTTAGTCATAAGAAAATTATAATCTGCACTGTATTAAAAAATATCAAATAAGCCACTTCAAATTCTAAGTAGCTTTTATCATACTGGATACTTGTGCAAGCTCGAAATCTAGATTACATAAGTGGTATAAGAATTGCATTAAGTAGGTTCGTAATACAAAATTAAACATAAACACATTTGTAGACGGAAAATAAAAACCAAAATGGACAGAAACTGGTGGTTGTTCATTGTTGTCTTACAAAGAGAACTCGTATATCAATAAGGGAGTGTATTGGTTGTACGCATCACTCACTTATCGGCAGCCGTGCATATTGTTCCACACGTATCCGCCATATCGTCAACAAGGATAGCTACGCGACCGGAAACATCGCCGACAAGTACCATTCGATCGATTTCGTTGGCTTTCTTGCGTTCCTTGTGGATCAGTGCAAAATCCACATTGAGATGATCCGCAAGTGAAGTGACCCTGACAGAAAGTGATGTTATGAGAAATAGAGCATACAGTTTGAAGCTCAAGGATTTGAATGTTCATACCTAAGTGTTTGCCGACCTTACGTAGTACAGTACAGTACGGATGTGCAAACGTGCAGTACTTCTGTACTGTGCAGCTAACAACGTGCTAGAATGATTTCTCACTGATAGTGAGATGCATAATAAAACACGCTGGAGTCTCACTGTCATTGCTATTTGCATTTGCATTTTTCATATCTGTGTAGGCCTGGGCAACATGACATTATCTTAGCCCACGTGCAGTCTCTGACTGCGCTGCACTTTGCCTGGATCAGGCTTATGATTTCATACATACATACATGCATGCATTCATACATACATACATATATACATACATACTTACATACATACATACATACATACATACATACATACATACATACATACATACATACATCCATACATACATACATACATCCATACATACATACATAGTCGACTACAAGCCGAGCAATGAAATTTACTCGTGAACCGAAAATGTGAGTGTTGACTAAATTCGTCTTTCTACCAGAGGAATACGGATAAATGGTAGGAAAAGCAAACGACGGTCTAATAGAATAGATCAAGATAATTGTAAGACGACGGTTTTTCATTCAATAGATACGAATATATGAGAATATACACTATAATTAAAACGAGCTAGAAGAATAAATTTACGGGGTAAACAGCTCTGTATAAGGATCATGGAGGTCAGTTCAGCCACTTCATCGTAAACCACAGCTTTATTTCTAATAGATACGAAGCTGCTGGTGTGGGCAATGTTCTTAAAGCAGGGTATAGTATGGTATGAAAGCACAAGCCCGAACCAGGCAAAGTGCCGTACAGTCAGAGACTGCACGTGGGCTACGATACTGTCAGGTTGCCCAGGCTTAGACAGGGTAAGCATGCTGCCTGCAATAAATTAAAGAATGCTTAAGCAATTGGCAATTTGTCCATCCGTAACGTGTTCAAGACACAGGGACGCTAGTAAAATCTTGTGTTGAGCGTCCCTCAGTAAATTGCACGGGTGGTTCATATTTCACGACTATGCAATAACATTTGGTACGCTTGCAGGTATTGTATATCATCATTTTCGTGTTTAGTTTGAGTTTGCATTTGACACGAAAGTTCAAAAAGGATAAACATACAGATGCTGTGAACCCGTTAAGTCATATCAGAATCTAGAGAGAATATACGCTATAATTAAAACGAGCTAGAAGCATAAATTTACCAGGTAAACAGTGTTGTATAAGTATTTGAAAATATTCGGGACCGATCGGGAGTCCATAATCATGAAAATAAAGTTTGCAATGAATCGGTTATAGTAAGTTTTTGGTAACGTTTCGCTTCCGAACACAGAAGCTTCGTCAGCCCAAGGGCGTTGTATGAGGATCATGGATGTCAATTCAGTCACTTCATTGTAAACCACAGCCTTTTTTCTAATAATTGTTAGCCTGAATTTCTGACATGTAAATGAAAAGCAAACAATAATCGATTATAAATTTTCACTAGAATGAGCAATATATACTGCCTATCATTGTGAGGGATTGTTCCCCCTGAATAGGAATATTTAGTCAGTTGAAACGCAGTGATTACATACCTGTTCCGCATCGACCGAAGGAGGTCAAAAACAACAATATATGATAATACAACATAATGTGCTGTAATATAATATACTAAAATATAATATAGTTTAAAAAATAAACAATAATATAATATATTGTTAAAGAAAATGTTATACAATATATAAGATAATATAATAATGTAATATAATATATAAGACAATATTATGATGTAAAATAATGGTTATTGAGGAAAGCCGTTGAACAAGAATATATTTCAAAATTAGTAGAGAATGTTTGTAGATTATTTTGTGTACGTTATTCAACTGATATTCGCCGAGCTTGTATTGAATGTTGAGGACGTTTTTTTCAATGAGATAAGATAGCATTAACAGCATTAAGTCTGTTAAGCGATTTATGATTAGGAATTATGTTTAACGCTCTCCATAGTATCATGCTTACAAATTACTTACGAAGTAATGTCCTATACAACCAATTCTACCAGCAATATATCAGTAAAAAGACTCCGAAGATTTTTAAAATTGTTGAGTGTTGTTGTGCACCCTAGGTAATTCTGGTTGTGTCGACGCAAGATCAAAACGCGGCAACACTTTCTTAAAGATTGGAAATCATCGGAACATAATCCACAAAAGTTAGTTTAGGTGAATAAAAGGGGATTATTACAAGATAAATTCGCAAAGCTTTGAGCCCATATCTAGAAACGAGTTACATGGTTATGAACAACCTGCACCAGCTTAACTAATTGGTGATGAAATTAAACGAATAAACGCTTAGTAGAAAAAGTAAGGAATCGAAGATGACAAATAGATTTAACAAAAGCACCAGAATTTAAGTAAATTTTATCGACGACACGTTCACGTTACAACACACCAAAGAACCTGAAATAGGGAACTAACCGCTTGGCGCCACCTGCGTCGGGACTAACAATACAACAATCTCGCCATTCCGGAATATTTGTTTTGATCCACTTTATTACCGCAGGCTCAGCATACAAGTTATCCACGGGAATATCGAAAAAACCCTGTATCTGACTAGCATGCAGATCCATTGTAATGATGTGATCAGCACCAGCAACAGATAGCATATTCGCAACAAGTTTAGCAGAAATCGGTGCTCGGGATTTGTCCTAAAAGAAGTAATAGAAAAGTCGAAGTGGGTGGACTTGGTAACAATGAGCAGCTATTTCGCAGCAAAAAGCGAGGATATAAAACATGTAGCAAAGAAACACCAAGAGAGAATAGCCCGAAAATGTTACAGCATTTCAGTGAGTGGTTGGTATTCATTTGTTCTTACCGTTTTTCTATTAGGGTCTAACGGAAAAAAATCCTAAAAATTAGAGCGAAAATCTCAACGGGTGATAGGAATGACACTAATGCATTCATACGTAAAAGGCCTTCAAATACAGCAGTCACTTAAGGTACCATACCGCGACATGTGTTGTAAAGTAAACAACATGGAAGGGTTATATATTAAACTGAGATCACGTGTCTGGATGTGGAGAAAAACGGAGGTTTTAATGTTTTCGCGAAATTCGGAAATACCAAACACCCAAATTCTTTACTATTGCCGAGTGTAAAATCGGGTTTCGATCAACGTCAGAAAAATGATAATTTAGTTGGAGATACTATAAAACTTTTCACTTTTCACGCCAATGATCATTTGGATAATTTACATCATTTTAATCGCATATATATAACCAATCAGAATTATGAATAGCGTTCGCCCGATTGATTAAATCCCAAGTTCCTTCAGTTTCATACTTCATTTAACCAATTCAATCTTATGGGCTTCAGTTTAATGGAAAAATCAAAAGAGTTGAACCTCAACATTTAGCATCAATGTTGAAAATATAGTTTGCTATGACGCACCGTTGTCTACAAATGACAGGGTGGTAAATTTGCGATCTTAAGACTCTGACCGATAGAATCTCTTCGTGTTGGTTTCAGAAATATTTTATAAGTAAAAAGAATTGCAATGGGGTAACATAGATGAGCTTTTAACAAAGGATGTCTTTCATAACATCAAAAATTAGTGTATGATGTAAGTCAAAAAGAGTAGCATAGAAATTATTTGTTATTTATAAAAAAATGTTGTTGCATAAAGTACACAACGTACTTTCCTGTCCTGTCTTGCATAAGGAAAACATGGAATCACTGCAGTAACACGTGAACTGGAAGCAATTTTGCAAGCGTTAATCATAATTAAGAGTTCCATGAGATTGTCATTCACTTCACCTCCGCCAGTTTGCACAATAAATACGTCTTCTCCGCGAACGGACTCTCCAACTTCCACACTGAAAATTAAATCGGGTAAATTTACGCTTGATGGGATTAATTACCAGGTCTCTTGATTACTAAATTTGCGTGAGGTTACTTTACCCAGCGGTACACCAATAGATTCCGCAATTTTCTGACCAAGATCATAATTCGAACTTCCAGAAAATAATTTTATATTCGGCATTCTACCGCTACACGGTGAAGGGACTGGAGATCGCGATTTCGGACACGAAAACAGGGTTGTAAATTACCAAAGTTCACTTTCCCGCGTAAATTTATCTGGTGCATATACTTAACTACTGATTTGCATACTTTATGCACGAATTATTATTGTTGAAGACTCATGTTCTGTTGGAAATCGCCGATCTCATCCAATTTTCATATTGTTATGCTGCCGAATGCTCTTTATTTATCATCAGGTTGCGTGGACAGATTGGGCTGTTGAGTATCTCCGATCCGAAACATTTTAATTAATAACACCTGACAAAGATTTTGGTTTAGTGTCTGATGTTCATCAAATTCATTTCCATTTTCTTACGCTTGTGTTGTAGTCCTGTATGTGGAATGCCGAAAAGTTCTTCTGCCGCTCTATTTTGTAGGCAAATTTTGGATAGCATTTCACGAAGCTCAAAATGCATTGTGAAAACAACATCCGAACATTGCAAACGCCGCCATTTATAAAACTACTACTGGTAACCATTTTACAACTGGATTGGTAGGGATCTGGTTAATGCACATTTCCAGAAATGTACTATTATGGATGGGTTCCTCTTCATCTGGAACCATAACTGAAGAGATGTTATTCCTTTTAATATTATTCGCGAGATGAATAATCCATGATATATATTGGTGATGCAAGCTTTCAGAATAAGGGATCGCCACTACATAACTCTGCGGTTCAAGTCTCAAGGTCTCGGCAAATGATGAGCAAACACATTTTTGAACAGGTCATTTGATATTGGGGACAAGAGTTTGTTCGTTGTGGCGTTTCGCATGTGTAACAGCTACGTAGAAAGCTTGCTACTAGGACTTAGCTGAAGTCCCCCACACCTCTGCGAATAACCATCATATCCAGACATCCTTGAGTCGTCTGGTAGTACAGAAGTGGAGTAACCCTTTAACAAATTGATTATGGAGGGTGCGTTTGTGAATCTGCAATTGCGAACATACTTTCCGATGATCAAATGGAAAAATATTAGCCAACCTTCGTCAATTATCTGAAGGCAAGATGGCGCATAATTTACAAAATCTTTTAAATCCTCAGTTTTCATCCGCGCGGTTTGATATCGAACGCATCTAATCTGTGAGTACGATACAGGTAGCCCATATTCTAACCGTGTAAATAACGAAATTTTTGTGTAAAATTCCTTCTTATTTTCTGTTTGAACAATTGGATTCTTCTTAATTCTCAACAATTTATCTTACATTGTTTTTGTGTACACGTTTTCCTTATGCACTTGTATACCCCGTTTTGTTTTACTGAAGTAATTTATATTGCTTGGCTGCCATTAAAATTCCACATATTTTGCTCGTGGTATTTGAAGAAAACAGAGACGATTGTTCACCATTGTATTGGTAATTTTATTCCTTTGCATTTATCATTTGGCAGTATATCTTGTCAGCATTGGCTGAATTTATTGTTGTCATTTGGAAACTTTGAGCATTTTTGGCTCACATCATTTGTACAACCCGGTACAGTTTAGGTTTGTCTATTGTTATTGTCTATTAACATTGTCAATAGAACCGTAGAAAACTCGAATCATTGTGGTTTGGAATTGTCGAACTAAGAAACGCGTGGACTACGCGTGAAACAGCGACTTTAGTCGTTACAAACCGTAAAATAGCAAGTGTGCAGAAACGCGACTCGAATATTCGCAACGTAAAGGCTGCAATGGAAGCAAAATAAATCAAAGCATCTTAGCGTAATTCTGTAATCTCCGACGTTACCCCTAAGATTTCAGAAAATCCTTGACATTTGCTCATTGCTAGTTTTTCGGTTTAACCACACTGATATATTTGCCTGAAAATTTAATTCAATTCATTTCAAGTCTAAATGATTAAAAAGCTTAGGGATTTACAATAAAACACGGAATAATATGGGAACTGAAAAAAGGATTTTGTTGCTATCTGAGCAGTTCCAGAATCAGCTCGTATGATTGAAGCTTATTTTGGATTATAAGATCGGACTGAGCAATCCTACGGTTGTTAAAGTTGCTCATATCGAACATTTTGTAGCGTCAGCAAATAATAATCATCGCTTGTTCCTGTTATTAATTACTGGGTAGCTTCACATCGCCATGTAATTTTCAATCGTAAGTCTAACAATATCTAATGTATGCTACACTTTGGTCTGTAATTCCTCTTTAGTAGTAAGGTCATCATTTGCTTTACACTATGGAACACCCTCTAAATGACTAGAGAATTTATCCGGCGCTGATCGGGAACCTGAGTGCAACACCGTAGGTACTGTCATTACCCCTTAATTAAAATTGAGAGGCAGAATTCATGGTTATGTAATCTCCGGAATAATAATGACCAGTGAGAAATCCACTGCCTGATTCAAAGCATTAAATATATTGACCCCTGATGCTTATGCTCTCATCCACGGTAAACCTTTTAGATTTTATCAACCTTATTAACCACCCAAAAAGTTGGTAAATTCTTGACATTTTCAAGTAGCCCATACACGTTCGCCACCTCAATTATTTTGGAATCATTTTATAAACTGTAACTAATAAATTATATAAAGTCGCAAATGTGCACACATATGTGTTTGGCACGCAAGTTTGCTCCTACTTTCAGGATGAGTCACAATCAAATTCCTTTCAATCAAGCCCATCGTTGGTTTATTAGAGGCAGTTGCTAGTTGATAGTGACTACCAGCGTACTTTACTTCAGACGTTGAACGACATTTCTCACATGTTGTATGATTTCTTCCGAAAATAAAGTATTGTCTGTGACTTCATTCCACCGTAGCGAATATTCATCCTCTTCTAATATATTTTTCATCGAACGGCAAATGCGTTATTCGCAACGTATTTTCAATATAAAAGATACAAGTCCTAGATGAAGCAATGGAATCCGCATTCTCTCTGAAACGCTTGTTGTTGATGCTGCATTATCCAATTTTCCACATTCTTGTGTCAGAATATGTTTACGTGTTCACGTATATCCAAGTTGAATACTACCGTGAAGTAATATAGTGATTCAGTCAAATCCTCATGCAACAAATACGCGTTTTCAATTTAGGATGAATGTCTGAAAGCCGGAAATCACAAAAATGGTTTAGAGGAGCGAGTTTCAAAATACACAGACACGTACAGTATACAAATATCGGGAACAGCTGATACTGAATGGAAAGTTTCTCATGTCAATAAGCTGTAGCGTGTAGATCGTGAACCATGGTATTTTTATAATTTTTAAATAGGTGATTTGGGGTATTTTATATTTTATGTGTAAGTATTACAACATATCAAGGCACCTTCGAAGGTGGATGTAAGGGTCAACTTTTGCATTCGTCCCTCGTACGTTAGTTTCTGTAGGTTATAATTTAACACGTATTAGTATATCTTATTTGAACCGGGAATATTAAGCTGAAGATGCATGTCGTATGTTTTGAATTATGTAGGTCTTCAAAATTGTGCCCGAATTTCCAGGCAAAAAGTTCTAAAAATATATCGCAGCTTAAGCAGAAGTCTAGAAATATCCTTGTAAATGACCTCCCGGTGCATGCTGTTCTATGAACTGCGGCACACTCAAGGTAAGATCAATTTCTAAATGCATCCACGACGAAATTGTGTGCTTATGGTGATTTGCGTATAAAAATGTGTGTCAAAAATCTGAAATCTTTACAATGCGCTCAAGAAATTTAGACATTATATGAACTATGTTGAATGAACCTTTTTGCAGGTTGTAGATAACTACCACTGTTGAAGATAGGTATGCTAATTCTTGTCTTCTACACTGCTGAGATCATTTATTTTGCTAGCGTTTAGACAAGTCACTTAAAGGTGCACACATTCGCTAATTACAAGTATTCAGTAAGTTGGGTAATAATCCATAGGCCCTGAAGTTATTTTTTATTCAGCACAAGTGCGGTCGAAAAACCGGAAATTTGATCGTGATGCCAGTCAACTATTGCTTCACATCAACTATTAATAAATTGTCTGACAGTGTGCAAATTACTTGTGCGTTGAATTTAGCGTGAACATAAGATGTTGATGAGAAACCTTAAGCATTCTGACGTGATAACAAGTAACACTTCTGGTTTAACGATAGTTTGAGCAATAAAAACATGTTATGCAATACGCCTCACTTTCAAAGAAGATGAATGATCGTGCCATTTACATGTTTACCCGATATTTAGAAAAAATCGCACTGTAAAACGAGTTGGCGGTTGTCCTATTTATGTGCATTCACGATCTAAAACTAATAGCATTTTCCAATTTAACGCAACTTGTATATTCAAAATGGAAAGAACTACCTATGCTAGATCATTCAATAGGTTGCATCTACTACCAACCAGTAACATCTGGCTTCATTCCTTACCATAGACAAAAGAACACGATTTTCATAATCTAGATGTTCAACTTGATGGTTTATTTAATAATGGCATTGTTTGGTATTGATATTAAATTAACACTTCAAAAGAACAGTCTCTTGCATTTGAGTATTAAGATTACAGCATAACTTCTCAAACCGGACCAAAACAAAACTGTACCGCAGGAGAATTCAGCATAGTGAAATCAAATCCGTTAGTCTAGTTAACAAGAAAACAGTTCTTATTCAGAATACACTAATCTATTCCCAAAAATCCAAAAGAAAAGTATCGGAAATTCAACAACACAGAACTTTACGTATCATCGATGAACATTATTCGGTAAACATTAGCGCTTTCCGGAATATTAATGGATTTTTGTTAATAGAAATGCCAGTGTTTTTTTGTATAATATTAGATCAACCACTGATTATCTGAAAACAATTTGTAAATACTGTTTACTTTGTTTTTATTGAACGTAAAATATCTTGAAAATGTATTCGCAAATGTACATATAACAATTTGATTGTACAAACACTTTGGTAAATATTGATCAGTATTAGCATTGTATTTGATTTCCAAGAATAAAATTATTTATTTATTTATTTATTCTATATAAGAGCGTTTTATTTTTTCAAATTATGTAAATGTTTATCAAGGATGCATCACTTTTGGTAACGTTGTGTTTATCTGAAGCAGAGTTTTATTGAGCGATTCATTTTACGTAAGATCACGGCTCGCTAGATTGTCGAAAATTTTAAATCGTGCCATTGAGCGGGCTGTTATTTTTACATACATTATTTCTGCGTTCATGTAGCGTAGTAAGTGAATGCACAATAGATAATTCATCAATATTGATCAAAGACGCATAATGTGATTATCGTTCACTATATAGAATTTCTGATATTCGTCCAGTCTATAGAAGCTTTCAGTTGAGGTTTTTGCTAAACATTACCAAAGGCTGGGCTAGCAGTGCTTACTGACATAACAATTAGCAACAAGAAAGATATTCATATTCATACCATTCACCAACATCTTTGGCAGGTGAAATAAAAAAGCCTTTTTGTCATCATTATGTCTCAGTTCATTTCAAATGTCTCATAAACTGATTGTTTCATAGGCAGCGCCAGTAACAAACGTTGAAGGTGATAACCAAACCGGTAGATTACAATCGGCTTTGTCGCCCAATAAAGGTTGGTTTTCTCATCGTTTCGTCAATACAGTCGAAAGACCAAACACCAGGAATGTGGCACATGTCTGAGTAGACTGTCGAAATGTTGGAACAATGGCTAATGTTCCAAACATACAAACTGTGATCGGAGTAGATACGAATCAAAATAGCATGTATACAGTCCGGTGGAATAGCCAGATAAAAATGGAAATTTGAAGGATCACAATGGCCTACGGTTGTGTTGAAGGATGTACACGGTGTGTGAAAAAAACTTGCGTCTGATCCCAGCGTGTTCGGTAATGAAACTTAGGTAAGAAATTTCAACATCACGCGCTTAAAAACAATCAAGTTTTATGCGTGTAGCCGGCGGCTGAGAGTAAACCATAAGAAACTAGGCAGTTCGCCGTTGTTTTCAATTTATTCCATTTATAAAACATCGTTTGTAATCGAATTGCAGCAGCTGACTTGCAATACTTGCGATCAAAATCAATATCAACTCATCTTGTTTTGAATTGTTTGAAGAATCTATTTTGCCGAATACAAGACTGACGCAGCAAGCGTCCATGAATGTTTCGTTCAACGAATAACATAGCACTTTATTTCTTCTGTACTGTTGATTATTCATTAATCAATATTGATCATTTGTGCGTAATGTGATTATCGATAAATGTAGAGATTTGGTCATGTTTGTACCTCCAAACAATAGATGAGTTAATATACGTTTGTTGCTATCTCACCCAGGGATGGGTCAACATTGCATACAGACATCGAAATTGATGACTGTATTATACACAATTGCAGAAGTCATTCGTCATTCCCCACAAAATGAGGAATGATTACGAGAAAGGTTTTATCACAATCGGAATTTGCCCTGGAAGAACTTCATGAAGAGGATAAATGCTTATTTGCATGCATTTCCATCGCATACATACCCCACGACCGATTTTTTGTTGTTTGCACCCATCTGGTAGGTACATTGTGATCCGGATCCGCATGCGCCTAAAACAGTTGAAGAATGTTCAACAAGTTGAACTTGTATGCCACTGTTGGGTAAGGTTGGTACGATGGAGGATTAAGCTGTTATTCCTTAAGTCTTCATAGAGTAGTTTGCTAATCTTTTTTATCTAAAGCAACCTAGAATCAACAGTCAGAAAGTATTGCACGAAGTTACGCTTACCTACTCACATACAATCATAGCAGACCACGATACACAGTAAAACGAAAACTTTACTCAGCATAACCACAAATCACTCAGGAACGAGCAACCTGGAACTCGCAGTGTATAAAACGAGAATCAATTCGCTAATCAGCGGTTTAGCTTTCAAAAGATGAAGTTTGACGGTTCGTTCAGTCGTTTAATTTTAAATGGTCGGTGTTGTGGAGACAGTCAATGCACTATCGATTATTCATCAATCAATATTGATCACGAAAACATGTGGTTATTATTCAGTGCTCAGTCATTGAGATATCCCATCATTTTGTCAATAGACGAATTAGGTGATCGTTTTGGCTCTATCCTACGAAAGGTTGGATTAGTCGTGCTTACAGAGATAACATTTGTGATGCTTAAGCTCTCGCCAAGTAACTAGCAGCAGTGCTTTAAGTGAACTCGTTGTTTCTGCGACGTTTCGAGAGCACACTCAGCAGTATTACGCTGGATAAATATTTTTTGAATTGATTTTCTAACAACACTACTAATTTGCACACCATACCGCAACATATTTGCTTCTGTAAGCGAATACTGTAGTTTATGGCGTTGAATGTTTTTACCACATGCAGATATCACACACGGGTGGGAAAACTAACATCTACTGGTGGACATCAATCGTCAAATTTTAAGAGGAGCTATGTAAGGCGTTGATATCTCTACATAAACCGGTGTTGCGCTCGCTGAAACAGCCTGTTATCTTTAAAGTACGCTTTGAGTTAGTTTGCCACGATCCTTTTGAGGACATTGGGAACAGCGCACGACAGGTTAACAAACTTGAATTTCTTAACTCTTACCGAGCCCTGACTCTAATATTGAGGAAATAACACCTGGTTACCAGTATTCAAGTATGACACTTTGTGACAGTGATCCGCAGAAATACTAGGCCAAAGGTGGTACAGATAGTATGCACAATGCTGTAGTATTTTTTAGGTAAATTTCATCGCAATAAATAAGGATAGCTGCAGCTTGAAGCGCATGTCTACATCGTCAATGAGGTTGCCATATCTGGATAATAGTTAAACTCAGATGATCATCTGGACCATTAATGTTGTTTAGAATAAGACAACCTTATCGTGTTTTTTCAGAATAATATACAACATATAATAGAAAAAGTTATTTATGAATAAATATGCAAAAACGCTACTACTTTGAACTATTTTTTCAACCTTTGAGGGTTGCATGGTCGATAATCCTTCAAAGTTTCAACTAAGAACTTAGACACAAGAAGGTTTTATGGTTATAAAAGCAGCAAGCTTAACAATAACCATAGAATGACGAGGTATATGGTGAACAACTATAGGATCTCTCAAATTTCAGTAAGGACAGTCACCTACAGTCATCGAGTTTAGAATCGACAACCACAACAGATTTCGAGCGCGTGATTTCTTCAGGCAAAATGTTCCAAGTGACACAAATTATTGCCGAGCAGAAATTACGATGAATAACTAATCGAGAATGCGGAATATCTAAAGCCTTTAAATGTTTCCGTGTTTTAGTAAGGCCATTGGGCTTTAACAAGTGTTTGAGGGGATGGTTTAAACTATGCAATATTTAGCATGCTAACAAGTCACTCACTATCCGTCGTTTTGGGAAAATCGTGTAAATTCAGTTTTAACATTAGCTTTTTGAAAGGTAGTGAATGTAACGGTCAATGCACGTTATTATGTAAGGTTATCCATTTGATGGCGAAAGGGGTACAACTAGGTCAATATGTGAATAAAAAATTCAGAACGTACAAAAGGGAACTGATCGGGATGGGTCACAATATGTTTGTATATCTTGCTTAGCTAGAAGTCGAAGCATGACTTGGAACAATTCCTGACGACTTGATGCTTCTTCAGCTAAAATCACATGTGCAAATCATATTTCGTGTAGCGCGAATGCTAGGGTTGGATATACGTTTTAAACGGAGTGGGACAAGTTAACCGGAAACACCTGTTATGATATTGCACGTCATATTTCGGTCGTAACATCACGAAGTTGAAGCGATGAGGAATCATGACAACGTGTTAGCTCACCGACTGTATGTTAGGCTGAAACAAGAGCATGCAGCGGAAATAACGGTTTCAATGTTGTAAATATATAGATGCGCGATATGGCATCAGCGGCAACATTGACGGTACGATTGATGCAACGAATGTCTGTATTAAACTGGCCAGTAAAGACAAATTGTTCCGTTTCTGGTAGTGAGTAGCGATCCATTGTCCAAATGAATGCCAATGTCATTGGTTTAAAATCAGTCAACACAGTCAAATGAAGGCCTTTTACAAGGAGCGATTGTATGCCACTATTGGATAAGGCTGGTACGAGCAACCTGTTCAACCACATGTGTGCAAACACATGGGTTTAACCCCAATAAACATGTGTTTTGACACATGTGATTGAACAGGTTGGTCGTACCAGCCTTATCCAACAGTGGCATACAAGCGATCCTCGTTTACCATTCCTCCACTGTTTCAAGCGCATGCGGATCCTGATCTTGCTGTCTCTACCTGCTGAGTGCAAACAGCACAAAACCGGTCGTGGGGTGTGTGTGACGGAAAAGCATGCAAATGAATATTTTGAAGGCCTTTTAAATTGTGACACAATTGTTTGGTAGAAAATTAAACTGCTAGTAACTCCCTTACAGCTATCTCGGCTGCAAAAAGTCTGCGCGTCTTGCAAACACTCAGAGAAAAAACGCAGTTGCTGCAACTGTTCATAAACAATTTGCTGTATTACGACACAAACTATGGTTTCAGAAGTGTCAGCATTGAGAAATGTGAAACTGCAAGTTATGGGGTTGATACATTTGTACAGTATTTGCCAAAGGCGGTTTTAATACTCTTGAAAGCAGATAAGTTTGTAGGCGTAAGCTTCAAGCTCGTTCTTTCACCAAGTAGCATAACAGTTATAGGCTGAAGTAAGTGAGCATACTAAGATAATTCTTTAGTGAAACAAAAAATTGATACACATTTTTGATTAAGTTCATCATTGGGTATTTTCTATAGCAGCAAACGTCCCTTAAGCGGTAGATATCCTTTGATGGTCAAACACATGACCTAATGTTTCCAACGTGGCGGCGCCAAATTCGTGTTCTTTGGTTTATTAACATAACGTACTGCTGGAAATGACGAAAAACATGAATACATACAATCCTGAATAAATATTCAATGTCACTATTGGAGCGGAATTATTCGTTCAATTAAAAAATAAAGGTAAATAGTATTTACTCAATGCTTTCAGATAATCAGTAAGTTATCTGCTATGAAACGAAAGAAAGACTGGCATTGCAGCAAAAATCGATGAATGTTTTGGCGAAGTTCGACGGAAAAAGCTCTTGAAGTTGCGTGATGTGTCTGCTTAGCAGAATATTCGAAACGCCTCCTTCTGATTTTTCAAAATAGATTAGTATTTCCTGAACATGAACAGTTTTCTAGTCCGGTAAACGAAAAGAATTGATTTCACCATTATGAATTCATCTGCGGGCCAGTTTTATTAAGTTGGCAGTAGAAAAGTTAGTCTGGAAAGTAAATACATCAAACCAAATAAGTCTATTAACGAAATTTGTGAAACTTAATTCAAGTGCATGCAGATCCTGATCTAACTGTCCCTACCTGATGAGTGCAAACAGCACGAAACAGGTCGTGGGTCGTTTTGTGAAAAAAAGCATGCAAATGAATATTTTGTTTAATTCAATATCATTACTCGGGTTTCAAATAATAATATGGATCATCAGGTAGAACATCGAGGTTAAGAAGATCAGATATTTTATCTATGGTAATGAATGTAGCCAGATCTGATTTGGAGTCGTTGAAATATGAGCTGAGTCGAATGTATTTTGAGAGGAGATTCCGCAGTTTACCATATTTGATCAAGAAGAAATTGTTCGGTACTCAAATACGGATCATTAGTAATTTATTACATAAAGAATTTAAATTTAAATAAATTTTATTCTTGGAAGTCCAAGGCATGTTGAACATGATCAATAATTTCCAAAAGCTTTGTACAATCAGGTTATAGGATGTACATTTGCAAAAACAATTTGTTCAAGGTCATTTGTTTCAGCGGAATTTAACGTTCAATAAATATAAAGGTAACGGTTTTTAAAGTTGTTTCCAGGTAATCGGTACGTGATCTGATATATTACGAAAACACAGTTATTGCAAGGAAAAGTCTAGAATGTTTTCGGCAACACTGATGATCAATGGATGAGGTCCATCAAAGATGCGCGAAGAATCTCTATTGTTGATGTTCCAAACTTTTTCATTATGATTGTTGTAAATAGATTGATCTTTCCTGACCATGAGCCGTTTTCTTGTCCGCTAGGCGAAGGTGGTTTATTCCACTAGTTTGAGGTCTGGGGGCCAGTTTCATTTTAGTGCGGATTGAGAATTTTGCTGTGGAGAAAAAAACTCAGAAGCGAGAGAATGTTGTTTCGAACGATATGAACGTTTATTTCAATATCAATAACCAGGAATGCCATTATTATATAAATCATCAGGTAGAACATTTAAATTAAGAAGATTACGAATTTTATCAACGGTAAGAAATAAAGCCAGATGTGATTTGAATTCATTTAAAGAGGAACTGAGTCTTATATATTTGGAAGAAGATTCCACAGTATAGCATATTTAGTCAAGAAGAAATTGTTCCTTACTTTAGTACGAAACCTTGGTAACTTAATAGTTTTTTCACTGTTTCTCAAGCTATATTTAGAATCATGCCGTATATGAATATTCGAACGTATTTCCATATTATCCGTTGACAGTATTTTAAAAAATAAGATGAGGTTATGCTTAAGTCTGCGAAACCATAGAGGATCGAGCTTCAGTTGTATACATCTTTCTCTATAGGATTGTCTGGTGGTATAGCCGATTATTGATTTTGAGAAAGAACGTTGTATCTTTTCTAAAACTATGCTATCGGTTTTATTTATATTAGTATATATTATGTTACAATAGTCAAAGATAGGAATGGTGAATAATTTATACATTTCTAGTTTACAATGAGGCTGAATATAGATCTGTGTATAGTATTCATACTTTGTCTGGCTTTAGTAATAAGGTGGCGTATCTGTTCGTTGAAAGTGAGTGATGAAGAATATCGAAATCCTAAATCACGCGTGCTATCGATCATTTGAATTGCATTATTGTTTAGAAGGATTGAGTTATTTTGTATCGTGCATCTTATAGGCATAAAATTAGATTTTGCTGTTGAGAACGTTAGACCATTATTTTTTGCCCAATCTGCAAGTGCAGCTAAATCATTGTTTAGTCGAGCTATATAAGTTTGTACTTGATTAGCTGGGAAAGTGATGACAACTTTCATGTCATCAGCGAATAAGAACAGCTTGCTATGCGAAATGACGCTATGTATGTCATTTATATATATAAGAAATAGTAAGGGGCCTAATACGCTACCTTGAATCACCCCACTGGGAATAGGTAGGCTGCGTGATCTACGGCCATTAACTTCAACAGAGTAAGTGCGATCAGTAAGAAAAGAAGTTAACCAGGAAAGAAGATTACCTCCGATGCCATATGATTCAAGTTTCGATAATAATATCTTATGAGGAACAGTATCAAATGCTTTAGTTATGTCTAGGAAGACAACTACAACTGCCAAACCTTCTTCTATCGATGTAGTAATATAGTCAAGGTATTCAAGCTGACATGTAATGCATGATCTTTTATTTAGGAAACCATGTTGAGCTTTAGAGAAGAAATTTGGAGATAAGTGATTTAAGATAGCTTTCTTTATTATTTTTTCAAGTAATCTAGATAGTATAGCTGTGTGGTTAATTGGGCGATAATTTGATACCGTGTGCTTCGAGCCAGATTTATGTCTGGGTGTAACGACAGAGTGTTTCCATTCTGAAGGGAAGATTCCAGATTCGATTGAAGTGTTAAATAAGTTCAGTAGAAGAAGTTTGAAATCGTCACCACCCATTCTGCAAATGGCTGGTGGAATGCCTGTTATGTCTGGCTTGATACTGGACGTAGTTTGCTTGAAGACTTCCTCAATGTCATTCAGATTTATGCATATAGTATTTAATACACTAGGTGAACGAAATGTTCTAGTAATATCTTTATAGATGGAAGTATTGTAAGTAGTATTAAAATATTTAAGAAATTCTTCGCAGATTGTAATAGGGTCTGTAATTCTTATTTTTGCCGAATTATAAGTTCGGTCCTGAATAATAAAATCTACTTTGCTGGTTGAGTTTACGGATCGTGATTTAAATAACCTGCTGAGTGATTTTAGTTTATCACAACGGTTCAGTGCTCTATTTTCTGATGCAATCAATGTGTGGTCTAGAATGAGTTTGTGGTCACTCAATAGTTCATAAGAACGTAAACGAGCAAAGATGTCGTTATTGTTAATTGCAACTTTAGACCATTTTTTAATTTTCTTTTCCATTTTCTCGAGCCTAGTTCGTTTTATGTGTTTTCTAGAACTGCTAGCTTTATCGATTAAACTTATAATTTTCGAATGGAATGTCGAGGATATAGTTGGAAAATCATGTGAAAAAAAGAATTGAGACCAATCTTCAATCCTTATAAGTGTTGAAAGTAACTTCCAATCGATGAAACGGTGAAGAGTCTTGACCTCATTGGTAGCTTTGCAAGTGCATGATAGGTGGAAGGATAAAATTTTATGGTCCCCATTGAAGGGGGAAGGCAATATTAGTAAGTTGTTTGGATTAATATTAAGAGTAAAGACCAAGTCAAGAATGTTGTCCTTTCTAGTTGGTCTATCAATAAATTGTTTGTAACCTAGTAAGTCAAGCGTTTTCATAAAATTTGTATGAGAGCTAACTTTACTTCGTTCGTGCCAGTTTAAATTAGGCATGTTAAAATCACCGGCTATAAGTTTATAGCGGGCATGATGTAAAGACGTTTCGATGAAAGCTTGAGTTAATGTATTCAGATTATATGAAGTTGAGCCTGGTGGGTAGTAGATGCAGCCTATTAAGAGATCTAGTATAGGTAGTTCTATCCATAGTGAATCTTCAAGTTCTGTTAAATTCGAAGATGTTATACTATTAGCTTTAAATCTTGAATGCACATAAATAAGGCAACCACCACCTCTTTTCAGAGTGCGGTTTCTCCTAAATACCTGGTAGTTAGGTATCATAAGTTTAGAGTCAGAATGACCATCACGGGTCCAGGATTCAGTTATAAGAATAATATCTACAGGTTTAGAAAATAGGTAAGATTTTAGTATATGGATTTTAGGTATAATTGATCTAGCATTTATGACCAGAAAACCAACAATATGAAGGTCAGAAGTTAAAGGATTTGTGGTGAGTGCATTAGAGAGTTTACTATGCTTAAAATTTAATTTATGTATTTTTGAAAAAAGTGGTATTAGTGTTAAAGGATGGTTCATAATTGGAGCGGGAAACATAAGGATTGTAAAATAAAGTTTGGGGAATATAATTATTATAATAAGGGGGATACTGTGTAACAGTAGATGAATTATAATAAGGTTGAATATTACAAAAAGGTGTAGGAGGTGGTGATGAATGGTGATAGTGTTGCTTATATGATAGGGGGTTATTCATTAAAAAACGAGATGTGTCAATACGGTTGTTGAGACTGGGTGAACCACTTATATAATTAGTTGTCTGCATACGTTGTCGGGGAGGTGGTCTGATCAGTGCCTCTCTGAAAGTAGGAGGGTTTGGTAAGAGGGGTCGTGTTTGTCTTAGTTTAGGTAAACGCTGCGGGCGTAGATGCAGAGGTGGAGTTACACTCACACCTTGATTATCAGGTGCGGATGTCGAACTATGGGAGCAATTAGAGTTAATTTCAATTACTGATTCACATTGCATTTGTTCGTTTGTATCTGAGGTATTGTTACTAGTATTGGAGCGGATAACTTTACGTTTTTTATAGTTAAATTTTCGTTGCATGTGTGTTAAGTCCGGTTTTAGGACCACACACGAGAACCTAGGTATACTTTTCAAAAGGTGTTTATTATCAAGTAAATACAACGCAAAACTCTTATCTGAAAATTTTATTAAAATAGGAGTGCGTTGTTTAATTGTGTTTTTACGAAGTCGAGCTATAGTGAAACATTCAGTGAGGATGCCATATGTAGAGAATATACATTTTCTTAAATCATTTAAAGGGTAATTATCGGCAATATTAAAGATGATGACATTTTTTGAGCGAGCTTCTCTTTGATATATTTCAGTGCTCATGGTTTCTATAAATTTGTTTGCTTGAATCAATATATCGTGGTCTATGCTAATATCAGAGTTCATGAGAGATAAGAGCGGTTTTAGAGAACTATAGTTGGATTTGCATGTTGCTAGTTCGTTTCTAAGTTCTGACAACTCTGATTCTAATTTCTTTAGTTTGTTCAAAATAATAGAAGTGTCACTGTCTAATCTAACAGTACAATTACTAGGCTTAGATAATTTACGTAGCTTAATTCGAGAAGATAATAGGGTTTTCGAGTGCATGTTTTTACCGTAAATATTTAATGGATTCAACAGATATTATTTCAATGAAATTGAGTTGAAATATGTATCAAAAATACGTTGAATATAGGCAGAGCAAGTGTAATCAAAGAATTGGGATCACGTACCAAATTCAAGCAGCC
>JACCGJ010010095.1:0-15087 GCA_013407085.1 Atriophallophorus winterbourni
TTTTGGACTGAAATATTAAGCGTTATCAGCTCTAATTGGTTCAAACATTGTCGATCTGAAATTGATTCGAAACGTTTGTAGTTCTTATACTGAAATATTTGGCTTCGTCAACTCAGATTGATTCGAACATTGTCGATCTCAAATTAAGTCGAAACGTTTGTAATATTTGAACTGAAATATTAGGCGATGTCAGCTCTGATTGGTTCGAACTTTGTCGATCTCAAATTGATTAAAAACTCTTGTTGTGTTAGGATTGAAATAATAAGCCTTGTCAGCTCTGATTGGTTTAAACCTTATAGAACACAGATAAGTTTAAAACGTTTGTAATTTTTAGGCTGAAGTATTAAGCATTGTCACCTCTGATTGGATCGAAACTTGTCGATCTTAGATTGGATGAAAACTTTGTAGTTGTTAGCCTGAAATATAATCATTGTGAGCTCTGATTGCTTCAAACATCGTCGATGTCAAAATGGATGGAAACGTATGTAGATTTTAAACTGAAATGTTGAGCATTGTCAGCTCTGATTGGTTCAAACGTTGTCGATCTTAATTTGGTTGAAATCGCTTGTAGTTTTTGGACTGATATATTAGGCATTGTCAGCACTGATTGGTTCAAACATTATCGATCTCAAATTGATTCACAACGTTTTTAGTTTTCAGACTGAAATATTAAGCAATCCAGCTCTGATTGGTTCACACATTGTCGATCTCAAATTGGTTCAAAACGTTTGTAGTTTTTGGACTGAAATAATACGCATTGTCAGCTCTGAATGGTTCAATGGTTGTCGATCTTAGATTGGTTTAAATTGTTTGTATTTTATGAACTGAAATATTTAGCAATGTTAGCTTTCATTGTTTCCAACATTGTCGATCTCAGATTGGTTTGAAACGTTTGTAGTTGCTGGCTTGAAATATTGAGCATTGTCAGCTATGATTTGTTCGGAAATATTGGATCTCAGATTGGTTCAAAACGCTCGTAGTTTTTGGACTTAAATATCCAGCATCGTCAGCTCTGATTGGTTCAAACATTGTCGATTTCAAATCGAGTTATATCGATTGTTATGTTTAGACTGAAATTTTTAGCATTGTCAGCTCTGATCGGTTTAAACATTGTCGATCTCAGATTTGTTAACAACGTTCGTATTTTGGGACTCGTTTATTAGGCATTGTTAGGTATGATTGGTTCAAAAATTGTCGATTTCAAATTGATTTGAATCGATTGTTATTTTTAAACTGAAATATTGAGCATTGTCAGCTCGATCTGATTAGTTCGAGACAAATTGTCTGATCATAAAGATTCGTTCAGAAGGTTTGTAGTTTGTGGACTAAAATAATGAGAATTGTCAGCTCTGAATGGTTCACACACTGTCGATCTCAGATTGGTTCTAAACGTTTGTAGTTTTTAAGCTGGAATATAACGCATTGTCAGCTCTGATTGTTTCAAACATTGTCGATCTCAGATTGGTTAAAAACGTTTGTACTCTTCGAACTGAAATATTGAGCATTTCCAGCTCTGATTGCTTCAAACATCGTCGACCTGAGATTGGTTCAAGAGGTTTGTAGTTTATGGACTAAAATATTACGCATTGTCAGCTCTGAATGGTTCAAACACTGTCGATTTCAGATCGGTTCAAATAGTTTGTAGTATTTGACTGAAATGTTGAGCATTTTCAGCTCTGATTGGTACAAACATTGTCGATCTCAGATTGGTTCAAAACGTTTGTAGTACTTGGGCTGAAATATTGAGCATTGTCAGCTCTGATATGTTGAAACGTTGTCGATTCCAGATAGGTTCAAAATGTTTGTAGTTTTATGACTGAAATATTAAGCATTTTCAGCTCTGATTGGTTCGGAAATTATCGACCTGAGATTGGTTCATGAGTTTGTAGTTCGTGGACTAAAATAATAATCATTGTCACTCTGATTGGTTCAAACATCGTCGATCTCAGATTGGTTCAAAACGTTTGTAGTTTTTGGACTGAAATAATAAGCATTGTCAGCTCTGAATGGTTCATTGATTGTCGATCTCAGATTGGTTCAAATTGTTTGTATTTCATTAACTGAAATATTTAGCAATGTCAGCCTTCATTGTTTCCAACATTGTCGATCTCAGATTGGTTAGAAACGTTTGTAGTTGCTGGCTTGAAATATTGAGCATTGTCAGCTATGATTTGTTCGAAAATATTGGATCTCAGATTGGTTCAAAACGTTCGTAGTTTTTGGACCTAAATATTCAGCATCGTCAGCTCTGATTGGTTCAAACATTGTCGATTTCAAATCGGTTCATATCGATTGTTATGCTTAGACTGAAATTTTTAGCATTGTCAGCTCTAATCGGTTTACACATTGTCGATCTCAGATTTGTTAACAACGTTCGTATTTCTGGACTGAATTATTAGGCATTGTTAGCTATGATTGGCTCAAACGTTGTCGATTTCAAACTGGTTCAAATTGTTTGTTATTCTTGGACTGAAATATTGAGCATTGTCAGCTCTGATCGGTTCAAACATCATCCATTTCAGATTGGTTCAAACCGTTTGTAGTTTTTAGGCTGGAATATAAGTCATTGTCAGTCCTGATTGGTTCGAACATTGTCGATCTAATAATCGTCCAGAAGGTTTGTAGTTTGTGGACTAAAATAATGAGAATTGTCAGCTCTGAATGGTTCACACACTGTCGATCTCCGAATAATTCGAAACGTTTGTAGTTTTTCGACTGAAATATTAACCTTGTCAGCTCTGATTGGTTCAAACATTGTCGATCTCAGATTGGTTCTAAACGTTTTTAGTTTTTAAGCTGAAATATAATGCATTGTTAGCTCTGATTGTTTCAAACATTGTCGATATCAGATTGGTTAAAAACGTTTGTATTTTCTAGACTAAAATATTAAGCATTTTCAGCTCTGATTGCTTCAAACATTGTCGACCTGAGATTCGTTCAAGAGGTTTGTAGTTTGTGGACTGAAATAATAAGCATTGTCAGCTCTGATTGGTTCAAACACTGTCGATTTCAAATTGGTTCAAATAGTTTGTAGTATTTGACTGAAATACAAAGCATTTTCAGCTCTGATTGGTACAAACATTGTCGATTTCAGATTGGTTCAAAACGTTTGTAGTTCTTGGGCTGAAATATTGAGCATTGTCAGCTCTGATGGGTTCAAACGTTGTTGATTTCAGATAGGTTCAAAACGTTCGTAGTTTATTGACTGAAATATTAAGCACTGTCAGCTGTGATTGGTTCACATATTGTCCATTTAAAATGTTTGAAAACTTATGTAGATTCTGAACTAAAATGTTAAGCATTGTCAGCACTGATTGGTTTAAACAATATCGATCACAGATTGCTTCAGATCTTTTGTAGTTTTCGAACTGAAATAATAGGCCTTGTCTGCTCTGATTGGTTCAAACATTATCGATCTCAGATTAGTTTGAAAGGCTTGTAGTTCGTGGACCAAAATGATAAGCATTGTCAGCTCTTATTAGTTCAAACATTGTCGATCTCAGATTGGTTCAAAATGTTTGTAGTTTCTAGATTGAAATATTGAGCATTGTCAGCTCTGATTGGTTCAAACATTGTCGATCTGAGATTGGTTCACAACGTTTGCAAGTTGGGGCTGAAATAATGAGCATTTTCAGCCCCGATTGGTTCAAACGTTGTCGATTCCATATTGGTTAAATTCGTTCGTAGTTTTTAGACTGAAATATTAAGCATTGTCAGCTCCGATTGGTTCAAACATTATCGGTCTCAGATTGGTGTTAAACGTTCCTAGTTTTAAGATTGAAAATTTAGGCAATCCAGCTCTCATTGATTCAATCATTGTCGATCTCAAATTGGTTTAAAACGATTGTAGTTTTTCGACTGGAATATTAAGCATTGTCAGCGCTGATTGGTTCAAACGTTGTCGATACCAATTTGGTTCAAGTCGTTTGTAGCATTTGGACTGAAATATTGAGCATTGTCAGCTCTGATTAGTTCAAACATTGTCGATCTCAAATTGATTTAAAACGTTTGTAGTTTTTGCACTGAAATATTAGGCCTCGTCAACTCAGATCGGTTCAAACATTGTCGATCTCAGATTGATGTAATACGTTTGTAGTTTTTAAATTGAAATATTAGGCAATGTCAGCGCTGATTGGTTCGAACATTGTTGATCTCAAAATGGTTGAAAACGTATGTAGTTTTTGAACTGAAATGTTGAGCATTGTCACCTCTGATTGGTTCAAACGTCGTCGATCTCAATTTGGATCAAATCGTTTGTAGTTTTTGGACTGAAATAATGAGCCTTATCAGCTCTGATTGGTTTAAACATTGTCGATCTCAAATTGTTTCAATACTCTTGTTGTGTTTATACTGGAATATTAAGCATTGTCAGTTCTGATTGGTTTGAACATTATCGAACTCGGATTAGTTTAAAACGTTTCTAGTTTTTGGACTGAAACATTAAGCATTGTCAGCTCTGATTGGTTCAAACATTATCGATCTCAGATTGGTGTAAAACGTTTTTTGTTTTTGGACTAAAATATTAGGCAATCCAGCTCCGTTTCTTTCGAACATTGTCGATCTCAGGTTGGTGAAAACGTTTGTACTTTTTGGACTGAAATATTAAGGATTGTCAGCTCTGATTGGTTCAAACACCGTCGATTTCAGATTGGTTTAAAACGTTTGTATTTTTTGGACTGAAATATTAAGTATTTTCAGCTCTGATTGGTTCCAACATTGTCGATCTCAGATTGATTCAGAACGTTTGTAGTTCCTGGGCTGAAATATTGACCATTGTCAGCTGTGTAAGCTTTAAACGTTGTCGATTCCAGATTGGTTCGACACGTTTGAAGTTTTTGGACTAAAATATTAAGCATTGTCAGCTCTGATTGGTTCAAACACCGTTGATTTCAGATTGGTTTAAAACGTTTGTTGTTTTTGGACTGAAATATTAAGTATTTTCATCTCTGATTGGTTCAAACATTTTCGATCTCAGATTGGTTCAAAACGTTTGTAGTACTCGGGCTGAAATATTGAGCATTGTCAGCTTTGATAGGTTTAAACGTTGTCGATTCCAGATAGGTTCAAAACATTTGTAGTTTTTCGACTGAAATATTAAGCATTGTCAGCTCTGATTGGTTCAAAAATTATCCACCTGAGATTACTTCAAGAGGTTTGTAGTTTGTGGACTAAAATAATAATCATTGTCAGCTCTGATTGGTTCAAACATCGTCGATATCAAATCGGTTTTAATCGGTTGTTATGTTTAGACTAAAATTTTCAGCAGTGTCAGCTCTGATCGGTTTAAACATTGTCGATCTAAGATTTGTTAACAACGTTCATATTTTTGGACTGAATTATTGGGCATTGTTAGCTATGATTGGTTCAAACGTTGTCGATTTCAAACTAGTTCAAATCGTTTGTTATTTTTGGACTGAAATATTGAGCATTGTCAGCTCTGATTGGTTCAAACATCATCGATCTCAAATTGGTTCAAAACGTTTGTAGTTTTTAGGCTGAAATATAAGTCATTGTCAGCCCTGATTGGTTCGAACATTGTCGATCTAATATTCGTCCAGAAGGTTTGTAGTTTGTGGACTAAAACAATGAGAATTGACAGCTTTGAATGGTTCACACACGGTCGATCTCAGATTGATTCAGAACGTTTGTAGTTTTTCGACTGAAATATTAACCTTGTCAGCTCTGATTGGTTCAAACATTGTCGATCTCAGATTGGTTCTAAACGTTTGTAGTTTTTGAGCTGAAATATAATGCATTGTTAGCTCTGATTCTTTCAGAAATTGTCGATCTCAGATTGGTTAAAAACGTTTGTATTTTTTAGACTAAAATATTAAGCATTTTCAGCTCTGACTGCTTCAAACATTGTCGACCTGAGATTCGTTCAAGAGGTTTGTAGATTGTGGACTGAAATAATAAGCATTGTCAGCTGTGATTGGTTCAAACACTGTCGATTTCAGATTGGTTCAAATAGTTTGTAGTATTTGACTGAAATATTAAGCATCTTCAGCTATGATTGGTTCAAACGTTGTCTGTTTCAAACTGGTTCAAATCGTTTGTTATATTTGGACTGGAATATTAAGCATTGTCAGCGCTTATTGCTTCAAACGTTGTCGATCCCAATTTGGTTCAAGTAGTTTGTAGCATTTGGACTGAAAGATTGAGCATTGTCAGCTCTGATTAGTTCACACATTGTCGATCTCAAATTGATTCAAAACGTTTGTAGTTTTTGCACTGAAATATTAGGCATCGTCAACTCAGATCGGTTCAAACATTGTCGATCTCAGATTGGTCTAATACGTTTGTAGTTTTTAAATTGGAATATTAGGCAATGTCAGCGCTGATTGGTTCGAACATTGTTGATCTCGAAATGGTTGAAAACGTATGTAGTTTTTAGACTGAAATATTGAGCAATCCAGCTCTGACTGGTTCAAACATTGTCCATCTCAAATTGGTTCAAAACGTTTGGAGTTTCTGGACTGAAATTATAAGCATTGTCAGCTCTGAATTGTTTAATAATTGTCGATCTCAGATTGGTTTAAATTGTGTGTATTTTATAAACTGAAATTTTAGACAATGTCAGCTTTGATTGTTTCAAACATTAACGATCTCAATTTGGTTTGAAACGTTTGTAGTTTCTGGCACACAATATTAAGCATTGTCAGCTATGATTGGTTCGAAAATATTCGATCTCAGATTGCTTCAGAACTTTTGTTGTTTTCGAACTGAAATATCAGGCCTTGTCAGCTGTGATTTAGTTCAAACATTGTCGATTGCAGATTGCTTGAAAACCTTTGTAGTTTTTAGACTGTAATATAATGCATTGTGAGCTCTGATTGCATCAAACCTTGTCGATCTCAGATGGGTAAAAACGTTTGTACTATTTGGACTGAAATATTGAGCATTGTCAGCTCTGATCGGTTTAAACACCATCGATTTCAAATTGGTTCAAAACGTTTGTAGATTCTGGACTGAAATATTAAGTATTTTCAACTCTGATTGGTTCAAACATTGTCGATCTCAGATTGGTTCAAAACGTTGGTAGTTCTTGGGCTGAAATACTGAGCATTGTCAGCTCTGATAGGTGCAAACTTTGTCGATTCCAGATAGGTTCAAAACGTTTGTAGATATTCGACTGAAATGTTAAGCATTGTCAGCTCTGATTGGTTCAGAAATTGTCGATCCAGAATATTTGGAAACGTATGAAGTTTCTGAAGCAAAATGGTAAGCATTGTCAGCTCTGATTGGTTCACACATTGTCGATCTCAGATTGGTTCAAATCGTTTGTAGCTCTGATTGGTTCAGATATGATTGATTTCCGATCGCTTCAGAACTTTTGTTTTTTTCCAAAATGAAATATTAGGCCTTGTCAGCTGTGATTCAGTTCAAACATTATCGATCTCAGATTGCTTTGAAAGGTTTGTAGTTTTAGAACTGGAATATTAGGACTCATCATCTCTGATTGGTTCAAACATTATCGATCTCAGATTTGTTTAAAAGGTTTGTAGTTTGTGGACTAAAATAATGAGCATTGTCAGCTCTGATTGGTTCAAACACCGTCGATTTCAGATTGGTTCAAAACGTTTGTAGTTTTTGGACTGAAATATTAAGTGATTTCCGCTCTGATTGGTTCAAACATTGTCGATCTCAGATTGGTTCGAAAAGTTTGTACTTCTTGAGCTGAAATATTGAGCATTGTCAGCTCTCATTGGTTCAAACACTGTCGACCTCAATTTGGTTCAAATCGTTTGTAGCTTTTAGACTTGAATATTAAGCATAAGCACCTCTGATTGGTTCCAATATTGTCGATCTCAAATTGATTCAAAACGTTTGTAGTTTTTGGACTGAAATATTAGGCGATGTCAGCTCTGATTGGTTCGAACTATGTCGATCTCAAATTGGTTCGAAACTCTTGTCGTGTTAAGATTGAAATATTAAGCATTGTCAGCTCTGATTAGTTTGAACCTTATCGAACACAGATTAGTTTGAAACGTTCGTATTTTTGGGCTGGAATATTAAGCATTGTCACCTCCGATTGGTTTACACGTTGTTGATCTCAGATTGGTTGAAAACCTTTGTAGTTTTTAGACTGAAATATAATGCATTGCGAGCTCTGATTGCTTCAAACATTGTCGATCTCAAAATTGTTGAAAACGTATGTAGATTATGAACTGAAATGTTGAGCATTGTCAGCTCTGATTAGTTTGAACGTTGTCGATCTCAATTTGGTTGAAATCGTTTGTTATTTTTGGACTGAAATCTCAGACATTGTCAGCTCTGGTTGGTTCGAACATTATCGATCTCAAGTTGGTTCAAAACGTTTTTAGTTTTCAGACTGAACTATTAAGCAATCCAGCTCTGATTGGTTCAAACATTGTCGATCTCAAATTTGTTCAAAACGTTTGTAGTTTTTGGACTGAAGTAATAAGCATTGTCAGCTCTGAATGGTTCAATGATTGTCGATCTCAGATTGGTTTCAATTTTGTGTACTTTATGAACTGAAATATTAGGCAATGTCAGCTCTGATTTTTTTGAACATTGTCGATCTCAAAGTGGTTGAACAACTGGAATGTTGAGCATTAACAGCTCTGATTGGTTCAAACTTTGTCGATCTCAATTTGGTTCGAATCGTTTGTAGTTTCTGGACTGAAATAATAAGCGTTATCAGCTCTGATTGCTTCAAACATTGTCGATCTCCAATTGATTCGAAACCTTTGTAGTTTTTTGACTGAAATATTAGGCCTCGTCAACTCTGATTGGTTCAAACATTGTCGATCTCAGATAAGTTCAAAACGTTTGTAGTTTTCGAACTGAAATATCAGGCGATGTCAGCTCTGATTGGTTCGAACTTTGTCGATCTCAAATTGGTTCAAACTTCTTTTCGTGTTAAGATTTAAATATAAAGCATTGTCAGCTCTGATTGGTTGAAACCTTATCGAACACAGATTAGTTTAAAACGTTCGTATTTTTGAGCTGAAATATTAAGCATTGTCACCTCTGATTGGTTTCAACGTTGTCGATCTCGGATTGGTTAGAAACCTTTGTAGTTTTTAGACTGAAATATAATGCATTGTGAGCTCTGATTGGTCCAAACATTGTCGATCTGAAAATGGTTGAAAACGTATGTAGATTATGAACTGAAATGTTGATCATTGTCAGCTCCGATTAGTTTGAACTTCGTCGATCTCAAATTGTTTCAAATCGTTTGTAGTTTTTGAACTGAAAAATTAGGCATTGTCAGCTCTGATTGGTTCAAACATTATCGATCTCAAATTGGTTCACAACGTTTTTAGTTTTTAGACTGAAATATTAAGCAATCCAGCTCTGATTGGTTCAAACATTGTCGATCTCGAATTGTTTCAAAACGTTTGTAGTTTTTGAACTAAAATAATAAGCATTGTCAGCTCTGAATAATTCAATGATTGTCTATCTCAGATTAGTTTAAATTGTGTGTATTTTATGAACTGAAATATAAGCAATGTCAGCTTTGATTGTTTCAAACATTGTCGATCTCAGATTGGTTTGAAACGTTTGTAATTTCTGGCTTGAAATATTAAGAATTGTCAGCTATGATTGATTCGAAAATATTCGATCTCAGATTGGTTCAGAACGTTCGTAGTTTTTCGACTGAAATATTAAGCATTGTCAGCTCTGATTGGTTCAAAAATTGTCGATCTAGAATGTTTGGAAACGTATGGAGTTTGTGAACTAAAATGTTGCGCATTGTCAGCTCTGATTGGTTTAATCATTGTCGATCTCAGATTGCTTCAAATCGTTTGTAGTTTTTGTACTACAATATTATGCATTGTCAGCTCTGATTGGTTCAAATATGATTGATCTCAGATTGCTTCAGAACTTTTGTAGTTTTCCAACTGAAACATTAGGCCTCGTCAGCTGTGATTGGTTCATACATTATCGATCTCAGATTGGTTTAAAAGGTTTGAAGTTTTAGAACTGGAATATAAGGCCTCATCATCTCTGATTGGTTCAAACACTGTCGATCTCAGATTGGTTGACAACGTTTGTAGTTTTTACACTGAAATATTAGGCATTGTCAGCTCTAATTGGTACAAACATTGTCGATCTCAAATTGGTTCACAACGTTTGTAGTTTTTGGACTAAAATATTATGCATTGTCAGCTCTGATTGGTTCCAACTTTGTTGATCTCAAAATGGTTCAACACTCTTGTTGTGTTAATATTGAAATACTAAGCATTTTTAGCTCTTATTGGTTTAAGCCTTATCGAACACAGACTAGTTTGAAACATTTGTAGTTTTTGGACTGAAATATCAAGTATTTTCAGCTCTGATTGGTTCAACCGTTGTCGATCTCAGATTGGGTGAAATTCTTTGTAGTTGTTAGCCTGAAATATAATGCATTGTGAGCTCTGATTGCTTCAAACATTGTCGATCTCAAAATGGTTGGGAACGTATTTAGATTTTGAACTGAATTGTTGAGCATTGTCAGCTCTGATTAGTCCAAACGATGTCGATCTCAATTTGGTTCAAATCGTTCGTAGTTTTTGAACTGAAATATCAGGCATTGTCAGCTCTGATTGGTTCAAACGTTATCGATCTCAAATTGGTTCACAACGTTTTTAGTTTTTAGACTGAAATATTAAGCAATCCAGCTCTGATTGGTTCAAACATTGTCGATCTAGAATGTTTGGAAACGTTTGGAGTTTGTGAACTAAAATGTTGCGCATTGTCAGCTCTGATCTGTTCAAACATTGTTGATCTCATATTGCTTCAAATCGTTTGTTGTTTTTGGACCACAATATAATGCATTGTTAGCTCTGATTGGTTCAAACATAATCGATCTCAGATTGATTCAGAACTTTTGTAGTTTTCCAACTGAAACATTAGGCCTCGTCAGCTGTGATTAGTTCAAACATTATCGATCTCAGATTGGTTTGAAAGGTTTGTAGTTTTAGAACTGAAATATAAGGCCTTATCATCTCTGATTGGTTCAAACATTGTCGATCTCAGATTGGTTGACAACGTTTGTAGTTTTTGGACCGAAATATTAAGCATTATCAGCTCTGATTGGTTCAAACATTGTCGATCTCAAATTGGTTCACAACTTTTGTATATTTCGGACTAAAATATTATGCATTGTCAGCTCTGATTGGTTCGAACTTTGTTGATCTCAAAATGGTTCAACACTCTTGTTGTGTTAAGATTGAAATACTAAGCATTATTAGCTATGATTGGTTTAAGCCTTATCGAACACAGATTAGTTTAAAACGTTTGTAGTTTTTGGACTGAAATATCAAGTATTTTTAGCTCTGATTGGTTCAAACGTTGTCGATCTCAGATTGGGTGAAAACATTTGTAGTTGTTAGCCTGAAATATAATGCATTGTGAGCTCTGATTGCTCCAAACATTGTCGATCTAAAAATGGTTGAAAACGTATGTAGATTTTGAACTGAATTGTTGAGCATTGTCCGCACTGATTAGTCCAAACGATGTCGATCTCAAATTGGTTCACAACGTTTTTAGTTTTTAGACTGAAATATTGAGCAATCCAGCTATGATTGGTTCGAACATTGTCCATCTCAAATTGGTTCAAAACGTTTGGAGTTTTTGGACTGAAATTATAAGCATTGTCAGCTCTAAATTGTTCAATGATTGTCGATCTCAGATTGGTTTAGATTGTGTGTATTTTATAAACTGAAATTTTAGACAATGTCAGCTTCGATTGTTTTAAACATTGTCGATCTCAGATTGGTTTAAAACGTTTGTAGTTTCCGGCTTAAAATATTGAGCATTGTCAGCTATGATTAGTTCGAAAATATTCGATCTCAGATTGGTTCAAAACGTTCGTAGATTTTAGACTTAAATATTCAGCATTGTCATTTCTGATAGGTTCGAACATAGTCGATCTCAGATTCGTTGGAATCGATTATACTTTTTGGACTGAAATATTAAGCATTGTCAGCTCTGATTGGTTCAAACACCGTCGATATCAGATTGGTTCCAAACGTTTGTAGTTTTTTGAAAGAAATATTAGGCATTGTCAGCTCTGAGTGGTTCAGAAATTGTCGATCTAAAATTTTTGGAAACGTTTGAAGTTTGTGAACTAAAATGTTGAGCATTGTCAGCTCTGATTGATTTAAACATTGTCGATCTCAGATTGCTTCAGATCGTAAGTTGATACTGGACTAAAATATTATGCATTGTCAGCTTTGATTGGGGCCAACACCGTCGATTTCAGATTGGTTCAAAACGTTTGTAGCTTTTGCACGGAAATAATAGGTATTTCCAGCTCTGATTGGTTCAAACATTGTCGATCTCAGATTGGTTCAAAACGTTCGTATTTTTTGTGCTGAAATATTGAGCATTGTCAGCTCCAATAGGTTCAAACATTGTCGATCTCAGTTTGGTAAAAACGTTTGTACTTTTTGGACTGAATTATTAAGGATTGTCAGCTCTGATTGGTTCAAACACCGTCGATTTCAGATTGGTTCAAAACGTTTGTAGTATTTGAACTGAAATATTAAGTATTTTCAGCTCTGATTGGTTCCAACATTGTCGATCTCAGATTAGTTCAAAACGTATGTAGTTTCTTGGGCTGAAATATTGAGCATTGTCAGCTCTGATAGGTTCAAACGTTGTCGATTTCAGATTGGTTGAAAAAACGTTTGTAGTTTCTGGACTAAAATAATAAGCATTGTCAGCTCTGATTGGTTCAAACACTGTCGATTTCAGATTGATTCAAAACGTTTGTAGTTTTTAGACTGAAATATTAGGCATTTTCAGCTCTGATTGGTTCAAACATTGTCGATCTCAGATTGGTTTAAAGCGTTTGTAGTTCTTGGGCTGAAATGTTGAGCATTGTCAGTTCTGATTGGTTCAAAATTTGTCGATCTAGAATGTTTGGAAACGTATGAAGTTTCTCAACTAAAATGTTAGGCACTGTCAGCTCTGATTGGTTCAAACATTGTCGATCTCAGATTGGTTCAATTCGTTTCTCGTTTCTCGACTAAAATATTATGCATTGTCTGCTCTGATTGGTTCAAATATGATCGATCTCAGATTGCTTCAGAACTTTCGTAGTTTTTGAACTGAAAAATTAGGGCTCGTCAGCTGTGATTGGTTTAAACATTATTGATCTCAGATTGGTTTGAGAGGTTCGTAGTTTTAGAACTGGAATATTTGGCCTCATCATCTCTGATTGGTTCAAACATTATCGATCTCAGATTTGTTTGAAAGTTTTGTAGTTTGTGGAATAAAATAATGAGCATTGTAAGCTCTGATTTGTTTAAACACCGTCGATTTCAGATTGGTTCAAAACGTTTGTAGTTTTTGGACTAAAATAATAATCATTGTCAGCTAAGATTGGTTCAAACACCGTCGATTTCAGATTGGTTTAAAACGTTTTTAGTTTTTGTACTGAAATATTGAGTATTTTAAGCTCTGATTAGTTCAAACATTGTGGGTCTCGAATTGGTTCGAAAAGTTTGTAGTTCTTGGGCTGAAATATTGAGCATTGTCAGCTCTAATTGGCTCAAACATTGTCGATCTCAGATTGGTTCAGAACGTTTGTAGTTCCTAGACTGAAATATTGAGCATTGTCAGCTCTGATTTTTCAAGCATTGTCCATCTCAATTTGGTTCAAATCGTTTGTAGCATTCCGACTAAAATATTAGGCATTGTGACCTCTGATTGGTGCAAACATTGTCGATCTCAAATTGATTCAGAACGTTTGTAGTTGTTGGACTGAAATATTAGGCACGTCAACTGAGATTGGTTCAAACAATGTCGATCTCAGATTGTTCCAAAACGTTTGTAGATTTTGAAATGAAATATTAGGCAATGTCAGTTCTGATTGGTTCGAACATTGTCGATCTCGAAATGGTTAGACACGTATGTAGTTTTTGAACTGGAATGTTGAGCATTGCCAGCTCTGATTGGTTCAAACGTTGTTGATCTCAATTTGGTTCAAATCGTTTGTAGTTTTTGGACTGAAATATTAAGCGTTATCAGCTCTAATTGGTTCAAACATTGTCGATCTGAAATTGATTCGAAACGTTTGTAGTTCTTATACTGAAATATTTGGCCTCGTCAACTCAGATTGATTCGAACATTGTCGATCTCAAATTAAGTCGAAACGTTTGTAATATTTGAACTGAAATATTAGGCGATGTCAGCTCTGATTGGTTCGAACTTTGTCGATCTCAAATTGATTAAAAACTCTTGTTGTGTTAGGATTGAAATAATAAGCATTGTCAGCTCTGATTGGTTTAAACCTTATAGAACACAGATAAGTTTAAAACGTTTGTAATTTTTAGGCTGAAGTATTAAGCATTGTCACCTCTGATTGGATCGAAACTTGTCGATCTTAGATTGGATAAAAACGTTTGTAGTTTAAGACTGAAATATAATGCATTGTGAGCTCTGATTGCTTCAAACATCGTCGATGTCAAAATGGATGGAAACGTATGTAGATTTTAAACTGAAATGTGGAGCATTGTCAGCTCTGATTGGTTCAAACTTTGTCGATCTCAATTTGGTTCAAATCGTTTGTAGTTTTTGGACTGATATATTAGGCATTGTCAGCACTGATTGGTTCAAACATTATCGATCTCAAATTGATTCACAACGTTTATAGTTTTCAGACTGAAATATCAAGCAATCCAGCTTTTATTGGTTCACACATTGTCGATCTCAAATTGGTTCAAAACTTTTGTAGTTTTTGGACTGAAATAATAACCATTGTCAGCTCTGAATGGTTCAATGGTTGTCGATCTTAGATTGGTTTAAATTGTATGTATTTTATGAACTGAAATATTTAGCAATGTTAGCTTTCATTGTTTCCAACATTGTCGATCTCAGATTGGTTTGAAACGTTTGTAGTTGCTGGCTTGAAATATTGAGCATTGTCAGCTATGATTTGTTCGGAAATATTGGATCTCAGATTGGTTCAAAACTTTCGTAGTTTTTGGACTTAAATATCCAGCATCGTCAGCTCTGATTGGTTCAAACATTGTCGAGTTCAAATCGTGTTATATCGATTGTTATGTTTAGACTGAAATTTTTAGCATTGTCAGCTCTGATCGGTGTAAACATTGTCGATCTCAGATTTGT